>SKCR01027696.1:0-204662 GCA_019454045.1 Zanthoxylum bungeanum | reverse complement strand
CCACTTCGAGTCATCCATCAAAACAAAGACCAGGTTAAAAACAAGACAATTGCAATGGGGTGACATATCACATACCTCGTATTAACCCAAAAAAAACAACAAGGGAGCTTGAGATAGTGTCATGCCCAATGCTACCCAAAATAATAATTTTGAACCTTACAGTCTAACGTCTCGGAGAACCAATCTACAGAACGAGGGGGCGGCTAACGCCATGAGATTTTTCCCATGCTAGGCAGGCTTTGGGTTTGTAAATGCCACAGAGACCCTCAGGCCTTCCCCGTGTTATGCTCATACGGATCCCAAATGGGATGGCCAACTCCACATGGGCATTCTCCCTCCCCATGCTAGGCATACCTCGAGGTTACAAACGCCACGGAGGCTCTCAAGTCTTCCCAGTGATATACACCTCGGAGACTACAAACGTCATGGAGGCCCGTGGGCCTTCCTCGTGCTATGTACCTCCAACACTGGGCGGTAAACACCGTGGGTGAATTATCTCTCCCCATGCTATGCAAACCCAGAGGCACCATAGTATCGAAGCCATTCACTATCAATATGTGCTATAATTACTTTGAGGCACCAAACGCCATGCCGACTCGTTCACCGAGCGCGCTATGGATACTTGAGGTGCCAAACGCCACGCATGTCTTCATGTTATATTCCTCAAAGATGCAAGTCATTATATGTTAACGTTCCAGCCTAGAGGTTTGATAATGACACCAATGATTGGTGTGTCAGTGGGTGTATACTTTTCTCACATACTTTGCATCCCTTCATCTATTCCGAATCACGAGTATCTCACAAGAATATTAAACATGCCTTTCCCACTCAAATAATAAACAAGCAGAGATGAACAAGTTTTTATTTAAGAAAAGGAAAGTCTTATTCATATTTGGGGATCTACTACCCATTTTACAACTTTTTGTTGTTCAATTCTAAGAAAGTCTCTATTGAAAATATTTCATTCGTATCTCTAAACAATTATTAACAATGTCCTTTTGAATCGAGCTCGTTGGAGAACCAGAAGACTGGCAGGTTGAACAATAGCCATAATTTCTCTAGGAAGAACTTGTCCAGCATTAGCATCAAGGGTTGAGAGAAACCTATCAATCTCGAACTCTTGATATTGCATTTCATTCAACAACTCAATCCTAGATGTTTCACCTTTCATATTACAACAAGCTCGGAAAGCGGCTAAATAAGTATAATAAGCAGGAGGCACTATGGAAACTGATCGAGTACACCTGGCATATTGGTTATCCCACTACTTCCTGACGATTGTCATTATCGGTGTTGCTCGGCCTTCATAGCCGCGTGCTCTATGCACCCATTCAGATAGTCGTTCCTCACCAAGACTTTCACTTGCTCCTGCAGGTCTCTACGTCTTTCTGTGGTATATCCCTTCATATTATGGTGCACACAATAAGCCTTGTTGTCTCTCTTCTCAATCAAAAACCTCGGGTCGGACTCTGTCAATAGGTCTTTATCCTGGATTTCTCGAGCCATCTGAGACAGTGGTCTGTTCAGGGGGGTGTATATTGTCCCTCCAGTGACATGTGCGACCTGGATATATGGCCTTCTCTTCTGTATTGGATTATTCTGAGTCATCGGTCTGAACTCTTTCTGCCTCCGGATCGATCTCTTCAAGTCTCTGCCCACATCCCGATTATTTTTCCGATATGGGTGCTCTCGGATTCTGAGCAGTCCCCCTTAGGTGATCTTTTCTTCTCTCTCATGTCTTCTTCTCTAATTTCTCAATCTTCTCCAACATAGCCTTAATGAAGGATTTGGTCGTTTCCCTCTCCATTCGAGCATCCTCTCTCTCGTTCCGCATGGTTTCTTCCATTTTCTTCATCCACTCCGTCGTGGAAGCCTCTGAAGTTCTGTGGTTTCTGTCTCCTGCCATCATCTTAGTATTTTTCCGCTTTTCGTACCGATTCCCCACAAACGGCGCCAACTTTTGGCGGCCGTTTTTCATTCTAGGGGCAATTCGGGAAAAACCACTCCTCGAATAAACCTCTCCCAAGCAGTGAATTTGTTTGCTGAGTTGGGAACCAAATCAAACATGGCAAGAAAATCAGAAAATACAGAAAAAATAAAGGGTTTAACTTGGTTCGACGGAATGGATCTAACTTACGTCCACAAATGCAAAGGAAATAGAATCTTTTATTATGAGCTCGGGTCTGACCAACCTGCTCTATCTCTCGTTTAAGCTTTTTTTCCTCTCTTTTACAAGTTATGAGGATGTGTGAAAAAAACTAGCCAACCCTTACAATGAGTTCTTAACCCCTTTATATAGTGCGCTTAAATCCATTATTTGGCCAACTTATGACGTCAGCCATGTTATCAGGTTATCATTGTGTAGGCTCTCTTCTCCAATCAACCTACAATTTGTAGCTTGTATTAAGGCCATTGTGTAGGCTCACTTCCCTCACATCCTCATCAAAAAAGGCCAAGCTAACATTAAGCTCATCGGCCGCTTTAGTTATGGGCATGTAGAAACTTTGAGAAATAGCTCCCCTTGATGATAGTCTGAACTGTTATGATTTTATTCTAGCTTGTATCTTCTAATGATCATCTTCCCCTAGATGTATGTGATTGTGCCTCTGCTGGTTCATCCCAAGTCCCATTCATTGTGTTTCAAAGCCAAAATTGGCATCCTCACGTCGGACTTCAAATGTGGCCGAATCTGAACCTTGAGCCTGGATTCTCATCATCGCAAGGACCTTGGCCCCCATCTTGATAAGCGAAATCCCCTTAATACACTTCTCTATATTTCAAACTTTCTCGAGTACGAAAATCATCTTCAATAAATAGTAACTTTATAAAAGCATCTAATGATAATAAAATCGATCCTTTTATGATCGAGTCACATTAAATATGGTCATGAATGTGGAAATATGTTAAATTTGAATTAACAATATCCATTACCTAAATAAAAAATAGATCGCAGTTACGAATATGAAATCTCAAAATTGAGATATATCATTTGATTTGTTGAGAGAAATACTGAGTCACTTGAATAAAGTATATAATCACGCATGATTTGATATTTGTGCAAATAGAAGTAGAAAAATAAATATTTCATTACCTTTATAGTTGTTGACTATAAAATACTGAATTGTGTTTGATTAAAAATAAAGATGAAGCTTTGAGAGTTTCATACATGTAAAGTTGAGTATCAACCTAATAATAATAATAAGTGATAGTTGTAGTTGTAGAAAATATGATTTACTTTTTGGTGTTATATTGGAGTCATTCACAAAGTTATTGCTATTTATTCTCCTCAATAGAATGGTAGTTATAAATATACCATATTTCGAAAGAAATGGTAAATGATATATTGATAAAATTTGGATAACTCTAGAATTATGGGGGATATACTGTGATCTCCATAGAGAATATTCTCAACAATCCTTCTAATAAAGAAGTTAGAAAAGACACCATAAAAATAATAAAAAATTCATACATTTTCTTATAAATATTTGAAAATGTGAGGACATCTCTCCTAGGTAAATAAGAACTAAGAATGTGCTAATTATATAACATCATTGTGATTAACAATAGGAAATTAAAAAGACACAAAATATTGTTTATAGGGTTAAGTCTCTATAAATATATCGAAGATATAAAATACTGTTGGAGTTGGTGTTTGGAGCGACAATCTGAATAATGTATTGCACATTGTATTTTATTATTTATTAATAAAATATTTACATTTTCATTTCAGTTTATTAATGGTATTATCATTGGGTCATTATCTCTTAGTGCATATTAGTTTGATATAAATATATACTGATAATTACACCAACCTTAGAATAGTCACGTCGTAATACTGGATACTGGGTGGTTCATCATTGTGATAGTTTTACTATTATAAAATATTATTAAAGTATATATATTTCTAATCGTTGGTTTTGGAATACGGTTAAATTCCTTAAATCTAGAAGACCAGCATGTGTAGATGATGGTTTTGATGTTAAAATTAGATTTTGGTTGTATGGAATTATTTGGAGAAAGTTGGAAGTGATTTGGATTGGATTCAAGTTGAATGTGCTTCATGTCAACATTTTCAGCATAAGAATGTCGTGACTCACTAGCCCTGGCGTCGTGACACGTAGCTCTCGAGTGTCGCGACGCGACGCTGCCCTCTCACAGTTGACATCGTGACGTCCAAACATGCGCGCGATGTGCCGAGAGCTGATGCTCTCACTGAAACTTCATTTTCTTCGGTTCGGAGTTTCCTGACTCTGATTTGTCATGGATTTTTTTTATAAACTCGTAATGGAATATAATATTCCATCAAATTATTTAAAAATACACTCATGTTGTATATCCAAGGGTTAGACCCATATTCGCTATGCGGGACATCGTTCCGACCATAAGGGTTCCAAATCCGCCCTAATAAATATTGCTTTTAATTGAGATAATCTTGAGAATATTATGTCAAGTTAAAGAAAAACCTAGCATATCAAATTACTAAAACCTTCATAAAGACATTGTATAAGTCATCAAGGGGTTCCACATCCGTCCTAACAAATACTGCTTTTAAATGAGATAATTTTGAGAACATTATGTCATGTTAAAGAAAAACCTAGCAGATCAATTTACTAAAAGCTTCATAGAGACAATGTAGAAGTCATCTAGGGGAATTAGCTAAAAGCATACATCTAACAAATTACTATAACAGAAGCCCAACCTGATAGACTAAGATCACAAGATCTAGGTTCAAAATGGATAACTGAAATTTTTAAAAGTAATAATATAGGGTTAGTGTAGGCACTGTAGTTTTGCATGTAAGTCCCGATGATGAGCCTCGTACGGAGGCACTACCTTTTTATGTCGTGGAAGTCGCGAGAAACGAACGTCGGAAGGGAAGAATTAAGAATTGATGTTTTGTTGGATTTGATTCGCTCGATTCGCTTCGGGTTTTTTGTTGGACCTCTGTTTCAAAATTATCCTCCACCCAAAACCCTAGTCTCTCTCTTTTCTCTCCCTTATTCACTCAGCACAACCCACTCATGCACACGTAAAGGACCTTAACATGCACACGTGAAATACTTTGGCTCCTCACTCTCTCTTCACGCATCAACCATACTCATCACACCCTTATTCACTCACGCACGCCCCTCAACCTCACACACACGACACTAAACACACACTATCACGCACTAAATATATCTTTTCAGCAGCCACTTCATGATCCTAGCTCACACGTTCAACAAGCACAAACTGACCCCATGCACCAAACCCTACAGCCTTCAAACTGCCTCCTACACGTTGACACCTCATGCAACAATAAAGCAAGAAACCTAAAGCCTACCCACGTGAATTACAAGCCAAAAACCATTGATCCTCACGTCACTAGTATGCAGCTCATTCACAAGAAGCCAAAGCCATTTAATCAAGCAAACCCCACACCATTTAAGCCTAGCACCCCACTTCCCTAGACTAAGCTACCTCAATTTCCAATTTTTCAGCAAAGTTAACCACCCCAATTAATAACCCTCCAACAACATTAGCCTACCTAATAAATGCACCCATTTTGCCTATATAAACAACCCAAAATCCTACCACCCTGGCCCTAGCACAGACATAGCACATACACAACAAACGCCGACTTCAACAGCCCTCACCGAACACACAAAACCTATAAGCCAAATACACGTGAAAACCTTCCCCCATTTCTCTTCCTCTCTCTCACGCCTTTTACCCTCACTGACACGCACAAACCACACTAAAAAGCCAAAGCCATATAGCACACACAGAGAAAATTCATAAAACCCTAAAACCCTGTGTTAGGAAACATAATCCCTAATATATTTACATGTTTGTCCTCTTAGGATCTAACCATACATGTATTACTAGTCCTAGATTTATTTATATGCTAATTGAAATAAATCTATACTAACCACAACACAATTGCATACCTTTTAAGCTTGTAGAGACCTCTTAATCAAACTTAATTGATTGCCTAACTCAATAAGCAAATGGTCTTATTTATAGGAGGGAAACCAAGTCACTATTAGTTCACATGCATGGATTACTATTAATCCTTGATTACTATTTAATCACATGCATTGATTACTATGTAATCACATGTATTTGGATGCATAATGACTTTCTCTAACCCTTCCAAAAATGTTACCATCATGGGTATACCATTTGTTCCCCATTTAACATTTTACTAATTGTTGTCACTTAACAACTCTTGTTGTTACTTAATTATTTGATTAACAACTCTTGTTGTTTACTTAGTAATGAAATCATTACTAATTATTGTTATTTAACAACACCACATAATTAACTTAATAATTTCCAACATGAAATTATTACTAATTATTGTTATTTAACAACACCAAATAATTAACTTAATAATTTCTAACATGAAATTATTACTAATTGTTGTTATTTAACAACACCAAATAATTAACAACAATTAATTTCCAACATCTCTCACTCACACATGATGGGATAACAATTTTTATTATCTCTACAAGAATAATTCATACTTTGCAATTGTGTCGTGCGACCAGCATACTTTGAGAGCTCACTTGCTATACATCTGTTAGGAATATATAGCCGCTCGAAAAATGGATAGAACCATAGTGGATTATGTATGCAGTATCCTCGATCATTTATCACATTAAATCTCTCTCGATCTCTTTTCGAATGTAATATTTATTTTGTATTCACAATCATGTTTGATCACATATAATAACATAATTGGTCGACCAGTGAATACAAGCTAATGTGATATTACTCATATAATGATCTTTCTCCTTTCTCAAATCTCTCAACTTTGATTCAATTCCCTTTTCCAGAAATGTCCTTTCAGATCGAATCTCTCATGATCCTTCAGTAACATTCCAAGATAAAAATCATCAAATCTAAGTTTTAAGAAGCAGACAAGAGTCTAAAGGGTACAATGTGAGATTGAAATAATCTCAAGGGTCTCACACAATATCAAGACTGAGATCTTTACTTGTATTACCCTCAATAGTCACAAATGTACACATGGTATGAAAACATGTGCTACGGTATTCTCTCATTTCCCATGGAGCGCATGTCTCATAAAATACCATACAGATTATAGTTCAGATAAACACAATGTCTAACTCATAACTGACATTAAGACAAGTAAGGTGAAACGAACTTATTCACCTTAGGTCATATCATAGAGAAAGTGACCTCATAACGACATTACTTAATTTTCAAGCTTGAGCTCTCTAAATTATCACTTCAGATAATTAGCTTAAAAATTTGTCTCATCTCCCATTAACACAAAGTAATGGAGGCGATTGCCCGTGTGAGAGGGCCAATCATTCTCTTGTCCGACATACTTCTCATACTAACTAATAGTATATTTGTTTAAACATGTATCAACATAATAATATATAAGCATTGAATACAAACATCAATGCGTATTAACATTAGTAAACATTATTTGGGAAAAATACATATGATAATATGTAAGAACATTAACATCTACGCAATCCCTGAGTTCTTACATGTCTAACAAAGACATCTCTAGGAACAGACTTGGTCAATGGATCTGCTACCATTTCTTGCGTAGAAATGTACTTCATGTTTACCTCTTCTCGTGCAACTATGTCTTTCACAAAGTTATATTTGGTATCTATATGTTTCGTTTTACAATGGAATTTTGGGTCTTTTGTGTAGGTTATCGCTGCTTCACTATCACAGTTAACTAATACTGGACCAGAAGCTTCATTTGACATACCCAAATGATCCAAGAACCTTTTCAACCACACAGCCTCTTGTACTGCTGATGAAAAGGCCACAATTCAGCCTCCACTGTGGATAAGGCTATACAAGATTGTTTCTTACTGCTCCATGAAATGGCACCATTGTTTAGCAAGAAAACAAAACCGGAGGTAGATTTTCTTTCATCTAAATCTCCTCCCCAGTCAGCATCAGTATAGCCTCTCAATTGCAGATCATTTCCTTGATAACACAATGAGTAATCAGCTGTCCCTCTCAGATACCTAAATATTCTTTTAACTGCTTTCCAATATGCTAGTCCTGGATTGGATTGGTATCTACTTACCATTCCAACAGCGAAACAGATATCAGGTCTTGTACACAACATTGCGTACATTAAACTTGCAACTGCATTTGCATAAGGAACTTTCTTCATTTGTTCCTTTTCCTATGGAGTTTCAGGATACAATCTATGACTCAAAGCTTCAGTTTTCGTGATAGGAGTATCAATGGGTTTGCAAGCCTGCATTTGGAAGCGTTCAAGAATTTTCTTTATTATGACTCCTGTGAAAGAGATAATAAATTCTTTGAACGATTTCTTGAGATCTTAACCCCAAGAATATATGCAGCTTCACCCATATCTTTCATCTCGAAGTTAAATGATAACCATTCTTTAATGTGTTTTACAAACTCCTTATCATTTCCGGCTATAAGTATATCATCCACGTACAAAGATAAGATAATGAACTTATCTTTATCTCTCTTGGTGTACACACAATGATCCTCATCTATCATTGTGAAATCATTCGAAATGATTGTATTGTGGAATCGTATATACCATTGTCTAGACGATTGCTTGAGACCATATATAAACTTTAAAAGTCTACATACTTTCTCCTTCTCATTTTCTTTTATGAAACCTACTGGTTGTTCCATGTAGATTTCTTCATCAAGTTCTCCATTGAGAAAAGCAGTCTTTATATCCATTTGATGTAATTCTATATCCATACTTGCTACTATAGCTAGAATCAAGCGAATTGAGGTAAACCTTACAACAGGTGAAAAAGTCTCTTCATAGTCAATTCCTTCCTGTTGCGTATACCCTTTTACCAAAAGTCGTGCTTTATATCTTTCGATATTGCCATCGACATTACACTTTATTTTAAGAACCCATTTGTTCTTAACAGCTTTGCGTCCTTTGGGTAGATCAACCAATTCCCAAACTTGGTTGGACCTCATTGACTTCATCTCTTCTTCCATTGCTTTCATCCATTTTTCCTTAGCAGGACACTGAAGAGCCTCTCTTATGTTTCTAGGTTCTTCATCATCTTGAGGTAGAGTCATAAAGGTTTCTCCTTCGATATCGAAACGACGTCGAGGAATGCCTATACAATTACTACGTCACAATTGGGATTCTAGTGGTGGAACTGATTCCTCTTTCGATATTATTCCCATTTGGATCGTGCACATTGCTCCCACTTGGATTATGTACATCACTCCCACTCAGATCACGTAAATGAGACTCATGTGAAACTAATTCATCATTTTGAGATTCATGTGAAACAGATTCATCATGTTTTCTCAAATTTCTCTCATCACTCCCACTTGAATTAGGTAAACCCGAGTGTTCACCAATCATGTGATCCATGTGATCTTGAGTTTCATATAGAGATAAATCTTGACCTATCTCTCCCTGTTTAGGAAAATCATTTTCTAAAAATGTGATATCTCGTGATTTAAATTGTGTCACGCCTCCACTTTCATGTTCACCTATGCAAACATATCATTTTGATTGTTCAGAATATCTTATGAAAATACTATTTTTTCCTCTTGGGCCTAACTTTCCATGTTCGTGAGAACGCACATGAACATAAGCCGCACAACCCCAAGGTTTTAGAAAGTGAATATCTGGTTTACGACCTGTCCATAACTCATATGGTATGGTGGAAACAGATTTAGATGGCACTCGGTTAAGTACATATATGGCAGTTAATAATGCATCACCCCAATAGTGCGCTCTCCCACCAATTGAAAGAATATCTATGAAAGCCAAGCTTTCACCAATTGCTTTATGGGAATTTCACTGTCAGTGCGCTCTCCCACTAACCTCCTTATATACACAAGAATTATTTCGTTTTGAGTTAAATCATAAACCATTATGATTATTTCAAAACGTCAGTTCCAAGAACCTTATGCTTGCTTTGATCCAAACATGGATCGAATAACCCGCAAACCTTGTTTGTCGGTTATACAAAATCGTCAGGATTTTGTAAACATCCTCCAAAAGGTTTCCTTTTCAGGAAAGCGATTTTGATTTGTAACTGACATATTTCATAAATGAAATATACAGTTATCAACAAGCATCTTCAAAATGGACTTACCATGGCAACAGGTAAAAGGTTGAACCGTTATTAACACAATGTTGATAACGATACCTTTCCGTCAAAAGCCTAGCTTTGTAAGTTGGTATGTTGTCATCCATGTATGTCTTCCTTGAAGACGTATAATGTACCATAGGCTCAACGCCTTGTGGTACAACAACTAGTATCCATAATAGTCGTTATACATGGAATCCATTTCGGACTCATGGCACTTTGCCATAACAGGGAGTCGATACCTCGTATCACTTCCTCATAACGTAGTCGGATGGTACACCTCCATAAGATTGACATCTTAATGAGGTTAGATCAGAAACCCATACCCTAGGTTGTTTTCTGACTCTATCCGATTTCTTGTGTATTTGAAGATTAATGGTACAGATTCATCATAGATGAATTGT
Organism: Zanthoxylum bungeanum; assembly: GCA_019454045.1. Classification (NCBI taxonomy): domain Eukaryota; kingdom Viridiplantae; phylum Streptophyta; class Magnoliopsida; order Sapindales; family Rutaceae; genus Zanthoxylum; species Zanthoxylum bungeanum. Next base: position 194,158 of record SKCR01027696.1, on the reverse strand, counting down.
TTGTGTTCCATTAAGGACTTCGTGCTATGAATAGTATTACTCCGATTTTCATTGAGTATCACTATCCTCCCACTGACCACTGCATATCGGTATTCCTCTCAGGAAAACCGCATGGTGAGCAACAATCACATTGTTCTCATGTGGGATTTATAAGTACTATACTTATGGTTTCCCTTAGGATAACCTATATTGGCACTAATCCAATTTGGGTTCTTAGTTTGGTATCATCCAAACTTTATGCCTGGCATACCCAAATTATCAGGAATGAGAAACCTCGTTTCTTTCCTGTTCATATCCTATATGATATCTGTCAAACAGATTTATATGGAACCTTATTCTAAATAAGTTTTGCACTGTTAATACATATCCTGTAGAAGGAAATAGTAGCTCAGAGCGACTCGTGATAAACCTTATCATGTCCAACAAAATTCGGTTTTAGTTCAGACACACCGTCTAACCGACGTGTCTCGGGAGGAGTCCTCATTGAAAGAACACCGTACTCTTTCATTTATATATGAAACTTACTGCTTAAGTATTTTCCATTTCGGTCTTACCGTGGCGGAATAACACTATAGCCGATCTGTTTGTTCTTCGTGTCGAAACTTCAAAAGTTTCTGATCTGTGTTCTTCAAAAGAAACACATAACCACAACGTGATGCTACATCCGTTAAGGTCACGAAATATTCATGTTCACATCTAGCCTAGCTAGATATGGGCCCACTTACTTCACCATGAATAGGGCTAACAGATCGGTGGCCCTTTTACTATTACCAAGTAAATAGTATTTTAGGTTTTAACCTAATAAACTAGATTCGTAGACCTTATTTGAATAGTCAAATCAGTCCTAGTACCCACTCTTCAAAAGTGTGGATATACGAGTCTCGTTTAATTGTGTCCCAGACAACAATGCCACAAATAAGTCTCTATTGATCAAATCAATTTGAGCTATTTATTTGTCATTTATATGTTTGAGATTTTATTTATATTCAAAATATAAATTATGTTATTTACATCTAATGTATTTATCTCAGTATCATCTTTATATAATGAAACACTTTAGTGTTCTAGAATATAAAGGTTTTATCCGCATCGGATTAAACACTGATATAGAGATAATGTCTCTAGTCAAACTAGTTACATTATAACATTTCCTAATTTAAGTACACACCCGAAGGGTAGTTCCTAAACTTAGGTATCTACGGTCGAAACAGCGACTTTCGTCCCGTTTCCAATTCGCAGAGAAATCTCGGCTTGAAGCCAGTATCCAGCCCACAGCGGATTCTGAACGTCAATACATATATGTATTATGTACCACACTAAGTATTTAAAATCCAATTTTAATACTAGTAGTAAACATAACTTTGACAAATATTTTTAAAGTTAGAGCCTCTCCCTATCTTTAATTCCTTCGTGTCTTCCATATCCAAATGGTAGTCACTTTGGGATATGTCAATTACCTTTTCAATATTTCACAAACCTTTGGCCAAGCCTTGGGTTTTAGAATATCGAAATGATGTGCACCTTGTGCTACATGCCCAATTGCAAACTTTGACTTTTCTCCACTAGAATGGTCAATTAATTGCAATTTTAATACTTTTAAATCTAAAGATAGATTTATGATAAGTATAATAATTAAGCACTAAAGTCATCATCACATAAATCTTCCAAAGATTTTATGCTCTACTATTTGCTTAATTATGGGCTTAGTCATAATAAGTTATTTTATCAAATAAATTAACCTATTATTTATTCCCAATATGAAAATTAAATCATTTAAAGCTTTTAATCCAATGATTTTAAATATTCAACTTTTCAATTCTTTCTTGATTTCAATAGTCCAACTATTTAATCAATTTAATAAGGTACTATTTATTATAATGATTACAATAATCCAATTATTTAATCAACTATAATTTTAATATTGATTACTATAATCTAATTATAAAATCAACTATCATTTTAATTCAATTATATTGATTACTATAATCCAATTACAAAATCAACTATATATTGAATGAGTTTGTATATAGTCCAACTATATATATTTTTAAAAACAACATAAAATATTAGTCCAACTAATACTTTTGATTAATATGACGAGTAAAATAAAATGAGCGTGTTTAGCGAGTATTCGAACGAATGTTGCAAATTCAATACTTGCCTCCCACTATTTTTCGTCGAGCCTCTAACCCTCTGTCGAGTACTCGGGAAACCGTGTTTCCTAGTGGGCTAGGATCCCGTTAAATATCACACAATCTTGACTTTGGCCAACAAATTGTATGATAATTAACTAGGTAGATCTCGAAGATCAATTGGATCTAATCCAACTCCTAGATCCAGTAGGTGGACATCCAAGTCCTAAACATATATCTTATATATGTCTATACATCGAATGTATATCCTAACCTTTTTCCTCTGAATCAACTAGGCCTTGGCTTTGGCACAACAAACCTAATGATCCCAGTCAAGCGCGGACCCATTGACAGGAAGCTTCGTAATCAATGTCGTTGGACAAGAAGTGGTCTTGACTTTGGCCAACAAACCACAACTTGGACAAGACACCAATATGGAACAAAGCCTCGTGATTAAAACACATCTTGAAGGACAAGGGCTTGACTTTGGCCAACAACCCCTGCCAATCTAGGATCTTGAGTAAGAATCACTCAATGGAAGGAAAAACGCATGATATTTGATGAGGGCTTTTTCGCGTGCAAATTGGCTACCAATTTAATTATCTATGTTAAGGTCTCATCATCATACACCCTTAAACATGCATTCTAAATACATAATAAAGCGAGTATGAAAATAATAATAATGATATGCGGATGGATACTTAACACATTGATCCTAGATCAAATCTCTCCCTTTCTCACTCAAGCTAGCACTAGTATTACTTCTACCCGTTACACTACACTTCTAAAGAAACCTCATATACATAGAGGGGAATAGGTGAGAAGAGAATACAAAGAGAATAGAGGTGATAAGGCTGGACACGCAGGTCCAATTTAATAAATCGAATTTATTACAACAATTTCTAAAATTGCCCACCCGTCTAATATCCATCCGATATACATTATTCATTCAACACAACCACGTATTCACACACATAAGCATGCTATCAATCAATCTAATCAAATTAATTAATCTGATAATTTAGTGATCATCCAATGTTCAAACAACGATTTGATTTTGTTCGAGTCAAACTCGTTTTTGCGAATAAGTACTTAAAGTACGAATTCATGAATTAAATTAAACTACATCATTAAATCTAATTTAACATGTATTTAATACTAATTCACTATTCAATTCCAAATTAAATATTACACTTTTATTTAATAAACCTTTTACGATTTAAATTCCAAATCTAATCGTAACGCGTCTCAAAGACCGATTAACGTCCAACGTCAATTCAATTAAAGTCCAATGGGCTTTTGATTGATTTCTTAAGGCGTGGGCTTTTGGTCAACTCGGGTCAAACGATAACCAAAGTCCAATCCAATACCATTACCCCATACCCCATAACCCATAAATCAATCTTGGCCCATTAGGCCCAATTGAACTTTAAAGGTTCATTAGTCGCATTGGGCTTTATGGTTAAGGTTTTGGGCCCAATTGGATCCAATCCACTTGGCCTAAACCAAACTTGATAAATCAAGCCCAAAAGGCCCAATTACAACATTTCAAGCCCAAATCCAATTTAAGCCTAAATAATTAAATTACACTAATCCAATTACGCAATTTAATTACCAAAGTGCATTATATGATTAATCGACTAAATCAATATTTCTGAAACATCAATTAGTCCAATTAATCATGCTTAATTCATTATCATATGTCCAACACACAAATTGAAAATCAAACCCATAAACATGCTTTAATGCTCTCGGCCAAGGAAGGTTATTTTGTCCGATTTGAATTCAATCCGATTAATTACACAATCGACAACGTATTAACTTCCCGAATGATTTCATACACATCCAATGTTACAAAATCAAAAACACCAAGACATTAGGGCATTACACCAATTCGGCCATGGTAAGGAATTTGGGGTTTTTGTCCAATTCGAAATCCAATCCAATTTGATTCAAATTAACGTCAACCTAATCGATTCTAACTCATCAAATGAATCAAAAATCAAAAAATCCAAGATCCAAAAAATCACAAACCATTCGGCCAAGGCATTAATTTTGGGGAAAATAATTCCAAATCATTTTTCATCAAATTAGTCCAACCAAAATGAATTTAAACATGTTATAAGCATACTCAAACAAGCAATTTATTCAAATCATGCTCAAATCACATTTACCCAAATTTTAAACCCTACAAATTTCATGCTTGCAACATTAGCTCATGATGCCATTGTTGATTTTTTCTAAGGTCCCAAGATCAAACAAGACATGAAAACATGCGTGAATACACCAATGAAGATAGCGGAATACTTACATTGATCGGTTATGTCGATTTGAAGACGAATCATGCCCAAAAACGCACTGCCTTTGTAGCCCACTGCAGCAGTCCATGCTCACTGTCTTGGCAGTTTCGGGTCTCAAAACGAAGCTCCAAACCCCATTGGATGAGTCCCGCCTCATGGTCGAACCTCCCTACCACCTTCGCAAGACTTGAAAGTGTGCTAGCACTTGAATTTTCACCATGAAAACCCACTCTTGGCTTCCCTTATTCACGCCCAAACTGGTTCAAAACCAGTGAAGAATAGCCACACTTGGGCGTGAGAGAGATGAGAATTTGAGAGAGATAAAATTGTGTTAAGTTTTAAAATGATTTACCAAAAATCAATTTATATTTATGCCATAATTTTATTAAATTAATAATAAAATTATGACACAAAACATGCAATGGCTTAGAGTGTCAAACACTCAAACTCCATGCAATGACATTGAGTGCAATGTACACAATCTACATGCAAAGCATTAGAATGACATGTGTCATGTGGGCCCCACACGTTTCCAAATGAAAGTGGGCCCACGTGCACTCACGCGTTCGGGTTCGATATTTCCGAAATACCGAGCTTACGTCGCGACGTTAATTCAATCGAATTTAAATAAATAATTGCGCCTGGCGAAATTATATTTACGTCGCTAACGAATTAATTCTAAATTAACTCGTTTGCCCGAATTAAAATCTGATTTTAATTCCGCGTCGAAATCTAATTTCGTCTAATATATCGAATATATTAATACATCGATTAATTCCGAATTAATCGTTCTCTCTCTTTAGACGACATTTTATCCCGGATAAAACATCTCCGTTATTAATCCTAGATTAATTTTCTCTCTCTTCTGTATAATCCCAGATTATTCAAGAGTGCGAGTTGTGCGTCATCGGTGGATTATCGGGAAGCGACCCATGAGATCCCCGGATAATCTGGCAGTAAATACGGTCGTCGGAGTATCCGAATCACGTACGTACCAAGTACTACGTTCTACCGATTTACAAGACAATGTCGACTCCTAGCAAAGCACCAAGTCTACCTAATTCTCCGGACATATCCATTAAAGAATATTAAGATCTGTATCAAGCGTAGTATACTAATGTATTGTGCATATCGGCCCAGTATCGGATAGTCACGTGCTAGGGCTGGGGCTGGATAAGTGTCTGCCCCGTCCGAAACACATATCGGATGTCTGGTAACTAGTCTCTATAATCGGATATTCATGACCTGGTCATAATATCACGATTGGATGCGCATCTCTTAAGAGCACTAATACCGTATCCTGCGTGACATCATCTCCACTATGACTGGAGTGATACTTCTGTCTTGACATCACATCCAATACACTACGATTCTCAATATACCCGGCATTGGCGTACACAGAACCAGTTACAGTCCTAGACGACCTCAACTAAAGTATATCGATTGTCGTAAGCATTAGCGATGTAAGTCTCAGGTTAAGACTATACACACCTACCTTGATTTCGGCCTCCCATAGACACATATTCATAATACCAATGGGATTCCGAGGGGTCTATCCAGAGCGAAGCTGTTTCCCGTACCATCGGTGAAACACGACCTCCTATCGCACTTGCATAAGTATCCAACACTTATATATATGAGAACTATGCCGTTGTGCCCTCACAACGCACACAAGTGCAATACTAGCCTATTCCGCATTATCGATGTCCAGTCTCGATAATACTACGGCTAGGGATATTTAATGATTAATCCTTCGTGGACTGATACTGTCTCATATCATCTCAATCCAGGAACTAATCATAGGGACCTCTCTTCATTTATATATCTATGGTGATCTAATCACAAATGACGAGAATGCAATTTCCTTGTTACATAGTTAATTTGCTACAGCAACACAATGATCTGTGCAAATAGTGACGCTATGGGTCATTTTGTCCAACAATCATACAGTAATAGAGCCTCGGCAGAACGTAACCCATCCCCGAGCTGATCTGATAAATAGAGGCCTTGGGGGAAAGATTATGATCCTAGACCATCTAAGTCACTTGGCCGCAAGAGAATGGACCCTCATTTCACCAAAACACAGCAATAAGGCCTCGACGGGATGTAACCCAACCTCGAGCCAATCCGACAAAGAGAGTCCTTGAGGGAAAGACCGACCCCAAGCCATCTAAGTCGGTCGCAAGGGAATGATCCTTCATTGCGTTAGCATATAGTAATAGGTCCTCGACGGGACCTAACCTTACCATGAACCATCACAGTAAATTGGCTACAAGGGAATGCACCCTTCTTGTACCATCAGATATTACCTTGGCAAAACGAATCCAGCCCCGAGCCAACGCAGTAATTTGGCCACAAGGGAATGTTCCCTAATTGTGCCATAACACTTGGCTATGGGGAAGAAACCTCAGCCCCATGCCAATAAACCACAACATGGACTCGGTGGGATATAACCCGACCCCGAGCCAACGCAGTAATTTGGCCATAAGGGAATGTACCCTCTTTGTACCACCAGATATTACCTCAGCAGAATGAATCGAGCCCCGAGCCAACACTATAATTTGGCCATAAGGGAATGTTCCGTTCTTGTGCCATCAACACTTGGCCATGAGGGAGAAACCCCAGCCTCATGCCAACAAACCAAAACATGGCCTCAGTGGGACGCAACCCGACCCCGAGCCAATGTAGTAATTTGGCCACAATGGAATGTTCATTTCTTGTGCCATCAACACTTGGCCATGAGGGAGAAACCCCAGCCCCATGCTAACGAACCACAACATGGCCTCGGTGGGACGTAACCCGACCCCGAGCCAATATAGTAATTTGGCCACAAGGGAATATTCCCTCCTTATGCCATCAATATGGCCTCGGCGAAATGAATGCAGCCCCGAGCCATCAAATAAACTAGCTACAAGGGAATAAACCATCTTTGTACCATCAACATCACCTCGGCGGAACGAATGTAGCTTCGAGCCATCAAATAATCTGGCCACAAGGGAATGTACCCTCATTGTGCCATCAAAATGGCCTCGGTGGAACGAATGCAGCCCCGAGCCATCAAATAAACTGGCCACAATGGAATGTACCCTCTTTATGCCATCAATATGGTCTCGGTGGAACGAATGCAGCCCTGATCGATCAAATTTCTTTCCAATACTTAACCTTAATGGAAGATTTTCAACCTCTGGTAATCACTATGGAGATTGGAAATGGCGTCCCACTTTGAGTCATCCATCAAAACAAAGACCAGGTTAAAAACAAGACAATTACAATGGGGTGACATATCACATACCCCGTATTAACCCAAAATAAATAACAAGGGAGCTTGAGATAGTGTCATGCCCAATGCTACCCAAAATAATAATTTTAAACCTTACATTCTAACGTCTCGGAGAACCAAGCTACAGATCGAGGGGGTGGTTAATGCTATGAGATTTTTCCCATGCTAGGCAGGCTCTGGGTTTGTAAATGCCACAGAGACCCTCAGGCCTTCCCCATGCTATGCTCATACGGATCCGAAATGGGATGGGCAACGCCACATGGGCATTCTCTCTCCCCATGTTAGGCATACCCCGAGGTTACAAACGCCACATAGGCTCTCAAGTCTTCCCAGTGCTATATACCTCCGGAGACTACAAACGCCATGGAGGCCCGGGGGCCTTCCTCTTGCTATGCACCTCCAAAACTGGGCGGCAAACACTGTGGGGGAATTATCTCTCCCCATGCTATACAAACCCAGAGGTACCGTTGTATCGAAGCCATTCATTATCCATACGTGCTATAATGACCTTGAGGCACCAAACGCCGTGTCGACTCGTTCACCGAGCGCGCTATGGATACTTGAGGTGCCAAACGCCACACATGTCTTCATGTTATATTCCTCATAGATGCAAGTCATTAGATGTTAACGTTCCAGCCTAGAGGTTTGATAATGACACAAAGGATTGGCGTGTCAGGGGGTGTATACTTTTCTCACATACCTTGCAACCATTCATCTGTTTCGAATCACGAGTATCTCACAAGAATATTAAACATGCCTTTCCCACTCAAATAATAAACAAGCATAGATGAACAAGTTTTTATTTAAGAAAATGAAAGTCTTATTCATATTTGGGGATCTACTACCCATCTTACAACTCTTTGTTGTTCAATTCTAAGAAAGTCTCTATTGAAAATATTTCATTTGTATCTCTAAATAATTATTAACAATGTCCTTTTGAATCGAGCTCGTTGGAGAACCAGAAGACTGGCAGGTTGAACAACAACAATAATTTCTCTAGGAGGAACTTGTCCAGCATTAGCATCAAGGGTTGAGAGAAACCTATCTATCTCGAACTCTTGATATTGCATTTCATTCAACAACTCAATCCTAGATGTTTCACCTTTCATATTACAACAATCTCAGAAAGCGGCTAAATGAGTATAATAAGCATGAGGCAATATGGAAACTGATCGAGTACACCTGGCATATTGGTTGTCCCACTACTTCCTAACGACTGTCATTATCGGTGTTGCTCGGCATTCATACCCGCGTGCTCTATGCACCCATTCAGATAGTTGTTCCTCACCAAGTCTTCCACTTGCTCCTGCAGGTCTCTACGTCTTTCTGTGTTATCCCTTCATATTATGGTGCACATAATAAGCTCTATTGTCTCTCTTCGCAATCAAAAACCTCGGGTCGGACTCTGTCAATAGGTCTTTATAATGGATTTCTCGAGCCATCTGGGGCAGTGGTCTGTTCAGGGGGGTGTATATAGTCCCTCCAGCGACATGTACGACCTGGACATGTGGCATTCTCTCCTGTATTAGATTATTCTGAGTCATCGGCCTGAACTCCTTCTGCCTCGGGACCGATCTCCTCAAGTCTCTGCCCATATCCCGATGATTTTTCCGGCATGGGTGCTCTCGGATTCTGAGCTGTCCCCCTTAAGCGATATTTTCTTCTCTCTCATGTCTTATTCTTTAACTTCTCAATCTTCTCCAACATAGCCTTCATGAAGGTTTTGGTTGTTTCCCTCTCCCTTCGAGCATCCTCTCTCTCGTTCCGCATGGTTTCTTCCATTTTCTCCATCCACTCCGTTGTGGAAGCCTCTGAAGTTCTGTGGTTTCTGTCTTCTGCCATCATCTTATTATTTTTTTCGCTTTTCGTACCGATTCCCCACAGACGGTGCCAACTTTTGACGGCTGTTTTTCATTCCATGGGTAATTCGGGAAAAACCACTCCTTGAATAAACCTCTCACAAGCAGTGAATTTGTTTGGTGAGTTGGGAACCAAATCAAACATGGCAAGAAAATCAGAAAATACAGAAAAAAATTAAAGGGTTTAACGTGGTTCGACAGAATGGATCCAACTTACGTCCACAAATGTAAAGGAAATAGAATCTTTTATTAGGAGCTCGGGTCTGACCAACCTGCTATATCTCTCACTTAAGCTTTTTTTCCTCTCTTTTACAAGTTATGAGGATGCGTGAAGAAAACTAGCCAACCCTTACAATGAGTTCTTAACCCCTTTATATAGTGCGCCTAAACCCATTATTTTACCAACTTGTGACGTCAGCCATGTTATCAGGTTATCATTGTGTAGGCTCTCTTCTCCAATCAACCTACAATTTGTAGCTCTATCGTATGACACAACCACTTTATGCCATATAAACCTAATTAATTCTCCCTTTTTGGTAATTGCTACGCACTTTACCCATATGTCAACCTGTATTCCAACCACCCACGCGGTTTCATTTGTTAGTGGATAAGCCCGAAGCTCACTTCCATCCCATTATCCACTGGCCTACTCTAATCTTATCAGATCTTGGGAGGCTCAAACTTCTATTTAGGGCTTATGTCGTCCGTCTAAGAACATAATGCTACAACCCCGGGCTGTATACTCGGGTTGGTCGATCGAAACAAGTAAGGTCCTTCCTTGTATCTACTGACAGATCGGGTCAGCAGAAAACCCTTCACTTCCCTCACCTCCTCTTCAAAAAGGGTCAAGCCAACATTAAGCTCCTCGGCTGCTTTAGTTATGAGCATGTAGAAACTTTGAGAAATAGCTCCCCTTGATGACAGTCTGAACTGTTATGATTTTATTCTAGCTTGTATCTTCTAATGATCATCTTCCCCTAGATGTATGTGATTGTGCCTCTGCTGGTTCATCCCAAGTCCCATTCATTGTGTTTCAAAGCCAAAATTGGCATCCTCACGTCGGACTTCAAATGTGGCCGAATCTGAACCTTGAGCCTGGATTCTCATCATCGCAAGGACCTTGGCCCCCATCTTGATAAGCGAAATCCCCTTAATACACTTCTCTATATTTCAAACTTTCTCGAGTACGAAAATCATCTTCAATAAATAGTAACTTTATAAAAGCATCTAATGATAATAAAATCGATCCTTTTATGATCGAGTCACATTAAATATGGTCATGAATGTGGAAATATGTTAAATTTGAATTAACAATATCCATTACCTAAATAAAAAATAGATCGCAGTTACGAATATGAAATCTCAAAATTGAGATATATCATTTGATTTGTTGAGAGAAATACTGAGTCACTTGAATAAAGTATATAATCACGCATGATTTGATATTTGTGCAAATAGAAGTAGAAAAATAAATATTTCATTACCTTTATAGTTGACTACCAAATACTGAATTGTGTTTGATTAAAAATAAAGATGAAGCTTTGAGAGTTTCATACATGTAAAGTTGAGTATCAACTTAATAATAAGTGATAGTTGTAGTTGTAGAAAATATGATTTACTTTTTGGTGTTATATTGGAGTCATTCACAAAGTTATTGCTCTTTATTCTCCTCAATAGAATGGTAGTTATAAATATACCATATTTCGAAAGAAATGGTAAATGATATATTGATAAAATTTGGATAACTCTAGAATTGTGGGGATATACTATGATCTCCATAAAGAATATTCTCAACAATCCTTCTAATAAAGAAGTTAGAAAAGACACCATATAAATAATGAAAAATTCATACATTTTCTTATAAATATTTGAAAATGTGAGGACATCTCTCCTAGGTAAATAAGAACTAAGAATGTGCTAATTATATAACATCATTGTGATTAACAATAGGAAATTAAAAAGACACAAAATATTGTTTATAGGGTTAAGTCTCTATAAATATATCGAAGATATAAAATACTGTTGGAGTTGGTGTTTGGAGCGACAATCTGAATAATGTATTGCACATTGTATTTTATTATTTATTAATAAAATATTTACATTTTCATTTCAGTTTATTAATGGTATTATCATTGGGTCATTATCTCTTAGTGCATATTAGTTTGATATAAATATATACTGATAATTACACCAACCTTAGAATAGTCACGTCGTAATACTGGATACTGGGTGGTTCATCATTGTGATAGTTTTACTATTATAAAATATTATTAAAGTATATATATTTCTAATCGTTGGTTTTGGAATACGGTTAAATTCCTTAAATCTAGAAGACCAGCATGTGTAGATGATGGTTTTGATGTTAAAATTAGATTTTGGTTGTATGGAATTATTTGGAGAAAGTTGGAAGTGATTTGGATTGGATTCAAGTTGAATGTGCTTCATGTCAACATTTTCAGCATAAGAATGTCGTGACTCACTAGCCCTGGCGTCGTGACACGTAGCTCTCGAGTGTCGCGACGCGACGCTGCCCTCTCACAGTTGACATCGTGACGTCCAAACATGCGCGCGATGTGCCGAGAGCTGATGCTCTCACTGAAACTTCATTTTCTTCGGTTCGGAGTTTCCTGACTCTGATTTGTCATGGATTTTTTTTATAAACTCGTAATGGAATATAATATTCCATCAAATTATTTAAAAATACACTCATGTTGTATATCCAAGGGTTAGACCCATATTCGCTATGCGGGACATCGTTCCGACCATAAGGGTTCCAAATCCGCCCTAATAAATATTGCTTTTAATTGAGATAATCTTGAGAATATTATGTCAAGTTAAAGAAAAACCTAGCATATCAAATTACTAAAACCTTCATAAAGACATTGTATAAGTCATCAAGGGGTTCCACATCCGTCCTAACAAATACTGCTTTTAAATGAGATAATTTTGAGAACATTATGTCATGTTAAAGAAAAACCTAGCAGATCAATTTACTAAAAGCTTCATAGAGACAATGTAGAAGTCATCTAGGGGAATTAGCTAAAAGCATACATCTAACAAATTACTATAACAGAAGCCCAACCTGATAGACTAAGATCACAAGATCTAGGTTCAAAATGGATAACTGAAATTTTTAAAAGTAATAATATAGGGTTAGTGTAGGCACTGTAGTTTTGCATGTAAGTCCCGATGATGAGCCTCGTACGGAGGCACTACCTTTTTATGTCGTGGAAGTCGCGAGAAACGAACGTCGGAAGGGAAGAATTAAGAATTGATGTTTTGTTGGATTTGATTCGCTCGATTCGCTTCGGGTTTTTTGTTGGACCTCTGTTTCAAAATTATCCTCCACCCAAAACCCTAGTCTCTCTCTTTTCTCTCCCTTATTCACTCAGCACAACCCACTCATGCACACGTAAAGGACCTTAACATGCACACGTGAAATACTTTGGCTCCTCACTCTCTCTTCACGCATCAACCATACTCATCACACCCTTATTCACTCACGCACGCCCCTCAACCTCACACACACGACACTAAACACACACTATCACGCACTAAATATATCTTTTCAGCAGCCACTTCATGATCCTAGCTCACACGTTCAACAAGCACAAACTGACCCCATGCACCAAACCCTACAGCCTTCAAACTGCCTCCTACACGTTGACACCTCATGCAACAATAAAGCAAGAAACCTAAAGCCTACCCACGTGAATTACAAGCCAAAAACCATTGATCCTCACGTCACTAGTATGCAGCTCATTCACAAGAAGCCAAAGCCATTTAATCAAGCAAACCCCACACCATTTAAGCCTAGCACCCCACTTCCCTAGACTAAGCTACCTCAATTTCCAATTTTTCAGCAAAGTTAACCACCCCAATTAATAACCCTCCAACAACATTAGCCTACCTAATAAATGCACCCATTTTGCCTATATAAACAACCCAAAATCCTACCACCCTGGCCCTAGCACAGACATAGCACATACACAACAAACGCCGACTTCAACAGCCCTCACCGAACACACAAAACCTATAAGCCAAATACACGTGAAAACCTTCCCCCATTTCTCTTCCTCTCTCTCACGCCTTTTACCCTCACTGACACGCACAAACCACACTAAAAAGCCAAAGCCATATAGCACACACAGAGAAAATTCATAAAACCCTAAAACCCTGTGTTAGGAAACATAATCCCTAATATATTTACATGTTTGTCCTCTTAGGATCTAACCATACATGTATTACTAGTCCTAGATTTATTTATATGCTAATTGAAATAAATCTATACTAACCACAACACAATTGCATACCTTTTAAGCTTGTAGAGACCTCTTAATCAAACTTAATTGATTGCCTAACTCAATAAGCAAATGGTCTTATTTATAGGAGGGAAACCAAGTCACTATTAGTTCACATGCATGGATTACTATTAATCCTTGATTACTATTTAATCACATGCATTGATTACTATGTAATCACATGTATTTGGATGCATAATGACTTTCTCTAACCCTTCCAAAAATGTTACCATCATGGGTATACCATTTGTTCCCCATTTAACATTTTACTAATTGTTGTCACTTAACAACTCTTGTTGTTACTTAATTATTTGATTAACAACTCTTGTTGTTTACTTAGTAATGAAATCATTACTAATTATTGTTATTTAACAACACCACATAATTAACTTAATAATTTCCAACATGAAATTATTACTAATTATTGTTATTTAACAACACCAAATAATTAACTTAATAATTTCTAACATGAAATTATTACTAATTGTTGTTATTTAACAACACCAAATAATTAACAACAATTAATTTCCAACATCTCTCACTCACACATGATGGGATAACAATTTTTATTATCTCTACAAGAATAATTCATACTTTGCAATTGTGTCGTGCGACCAGCATACTTTGAGAGCTCACTTGCTATACATCTGTTAGGAATATATAGCCGCTCGAAAAATGGATAGAACCATAGTGGATTATGTATGCAGTATCCTCGATCATTTATCACATTAAATCTCTCTCGATCTCTTTTCGAATGTAATATTTATTTTGTATTCACAATCATGTTTGATCACATATAATAACATAATTGGTCGACCAGTGAATACAAGCTAATGTGATATTACTCATATAATGATCTTTCTCCTTTCTCAAATCTCTCAACTTTGATTCAATTCCCTTTTCCAGAAATGTCCTTTCAGATCGAATCTCTCATGATCCTTCAGTAACATTCCAAGATAAAAATCATCAAATCTAAGTTTTAAGAAGCAGACAAGAGTCTAAAGGGTACAATGTGAGATTGAAATAATCTCAAGGGTCTCACACAATATCAAGACTGAGATCTTTACTTGTATTACCCTCAATAGTCACAAATGTACACATGGTATGAAAACATGTGCTACGGTATTCTCTCATTTCCCATGGAGCGCATGTCTCATAAAATACCATACAGATTATAGTTCAGATAAACACAATGTCTAACTCATAACTGACATTAAGACAAGTAAGGTGAAACGAACTTATTCACCTTAGGTCATATCATAGAGAAAGTGACCTCATAACGACATTACTTAATTTTCAAGCTTGAGCTCTCTAAATTATCACTTCAGATAATTAGCTTAAAAATTTGTCTCATCTCCCATTAACACAAAGTAATGGAGGCGATTGCCCGTGTGAGAGGGCCAATCATTCTCTTGTCCGACATACTTCTCATACTAACTAATAGTATATTTGTTTAAACATGTATCAACATAATAATATATAAGCATTGAATACAAACATCAATGCGTATTAACATTAGTAAACATTATTTGGGAAAAATACATATGATAATATGTAAGAACATTAACATCTACGCAATCCCTGAGTTCTTACATGTCTAACAAAGACATCTCTAGGAACAGACTTGGTCAATGGATCTGCTACCATTTCTTGCGTAGAAATGTACTTCATGTTTACCTCTTCTCGTGCAACTATGTCTTTCACAAAGTTATATTTGGTATCTATATGTTTCGTTTTACAATGGAATTTTGGGTCTTTTGTGTAGGTTATCGCTGCTTCACTATCACAGTTAACTAATACTGGACCAGAAGCTTCATTTGACATACCCAAATGATCCAAGAACCTTTTCAACCACACAGCCTCTTGTACTGCTGATGAAAAGGCCACAATTCAGCCTCCACTGTGGATAAGGCTATACAAGATTGTTTCTTACTGCTCCATGAAATGGCACCATTGTTTAGCAAGAAAATAAAACCGGAGGTAGATTTTCTTTCATCTAAATCTCCTCCCCAGTCAGCATCAGTATAGCCTCTCAATTGCAGATCATTTCCTTGATAACACAATGAGTAATCAGCTGTCCCTCTCAGATACCTAAATATTCTTTTAACTGCTTTCCAATATGCTAGTCCTGGATTGGATTGGTATCTACTTACCATTCCAACAGCGAAACAGATATCAGGTCTTGTACACAACATTGCGTACATTAAACTTGCAACTGCATTTGCATAAGGAACTTTCTTCATTTGTTCCTTTTCCTATGGAGTTTCAGGATACAATCTATGACTCAAAGCTTCAGTTTTCGTGATAGGAGTATCAATGGGTTTGCAAGCCTGCATTTGGAAGCGTTCAAGAATTTTCTTTATTTATGACTCCTGTGAAAGAGATAATAAATTCTTTGAACGATTTCTTGAGATCTTAACCCCAAGAATATATGCAGCTTCACCCATATCTTTCATCTCGAAGTTAAATGATAACCATTCTTTAATGTGTTTTACAAACTCCTTATCATTTCCGGCTATAAGTATATCATCCACGTACAAAGATAAGATAATGAACTTATCTTTATCTCTCTTGGTGTACACACAATGATCCTCATCTATCATTGTGAAATCATTCGAAATGATTGTATTGTGGAATCGTATATACCATTGTCTAGACGATTGCTTGAGACCATATATAAACTTTAAAAGTCTACATACTTTCTCCTTCTCATTTTCTTTTATGAAACCTACTGGTTGTTCCATGTAGATTTCTTCATCAAGTTCTCCATTGAGAAAAGCAGTCTTTAATCCATTTGATGTAATTCTAGATCCATACTTGCTACTATAGCTAGAATCAAGCGAATTGAGGTAAACCTTACAACAGGTGAAAAAGTCTCTTCATAGTCAATTCCTTCCTGTTGCGTATACCCTTTTACCACAAGTCGTGCTTTATATCTTTCGATATTGCCATCGGCATTACACTTTATTTTAAGAACCCATTTGTTCTTAACAGCTTTGCGTCCTTTGGGTAGATCAACCAATTCCCAAACTTGGTTGGACCTCATTGACTTCATCTCTTCTTCCATTGCTTTCATCCATTTTTCCTTAGCAGGACACTGAAGAGCCTCTCTTATGTTTCTAGGTTCTTCATCATCTTGAGGTAGAGTCATAAAGGTTTCTCCTTCGATATCGAAACGACGTCGAGGAATGCCTATACAATTACTACGTCACAATTGGGATTCTAGTGGTGGAACTGATTCCTCATTTTCGATATTATTCCCATTTGGATCGTGCACATTGCTCCCACTTGGATTATGTACATCACTCCCACTCAGATCACGTAAATGAGACTCATGTGAAACTAATTCATCATTTTGAGATTCATGTGAAACAGATTCATCATGTTTTCTCAAATTTCTCTCATCACTCCCACTTGAATTAGGTAAACCCGAGTGTTCACCAATCATGTGATCCATGTGATCTTGAGTTTCATATAGAGATAAATCTTGACCTATCTCTCCCTGTTTAGGAAAATCATTTTCTAAAAATGTGATATCTCGTGATTTAAATTGTGTCACGCCTCCACTTTCATGTTCACCTATGCAAACATATCATTTTGATTGTTCAGAATATCTTATGAAAAACTCTTTTTTTCCTCTTGGGCCTAACTTTCCATGTTCGTGAGAACGCACATGAACATAAGCCGCACAACCCCAAGGTTTTAGAAAGTGAATATCTGGTTTACGACCTGTCCATAACTCATATGGTGTGGTGGAAACAGATTTAGATGGCACTCGGTTAAGTACATATATGGCAGTTAATAATGCATCACCCCAATAGGTTATAGGCAAATTTACTTGTGCCATCATAGACCTAACCATTTCAAGAAGAGTTTTATTTCTTTTTTCCGCAACACCATTTTGTTGAGGAGTAGCAGAAGTAGTCAACTGGCGACTAATTCCTTTTTCATCACATAATTCTCTGAACTGATCAGATAAGTACTCACGACCACGGTCAGTGCGTAGTGCTTTAATTTTCTTGTCTAATTGATTTTCTATTAAATTCATAAATTTCTTGAAACATTCTAATGCTTCAGATTTATGAGCAATCAAATAGACATAACTAAATCGTGTAAAATCATCTATGAATGTGATGAAATAAGATGCTTCATGCCTTGCCCTGACATTCATTGGACCACAGATATCTGAATGAATTAATTGTAATGGAAATTCTGCTCTAGTCCCTTTTCCGAATGGTTTTCTCGTAGTTTTTCCAGCCAAGCAATATTCACAGGTTGACAATTCTACCTTCTCATTATTTCCCAGAAAGTCTTCTTTGGCTAATCTGTTCATTCTTTGCTGGCCAATGTGGCCAAGTCTAGCATGCCACACAGTTACATCACTATCATCACTGACAGATGAAGTAAGAAACGAAAAATTAGAATTGTGATTAAAACATTCAACATTTAATACAATAAAACCATCCAGAAAATAACCAGAACCATAGTGTATTGTACCTAAGTACAAATCAACACCAAATTTATGGAAGTTCAAATTGAAACCTAAATTAACCAAAACCAACACAGAGACTAAATTTCGACGAATTTGTGGAGCAAACAATACATCATGTAGTAGTAAAGTTTTTCCACCATGCATGACTAACTTGCATGTTCCTATGCCTTTAACTTCAACCTGTGAGTTGTTGACAACATATATCCACTTCACCTCAGGTGAAATTCGTCGAAATTCCACGAACGCATCTCTATTCTTCGCTACATGGTCTGTGGCTCCTGAGTCTACAGTCCACAAAGGATTAGATTCAGTTAGAAAGATTGAACTTGAAACACATATTTCATTTAAATATGCACGAAAGGTATTCACATTTTTAGGCTCAGTGCAGTCACGAGCAAAATGACCTTTCTTAGCACAGTTAAAACATTTAACCTTTGCCATGTTTTTCTTTTTGGTAGGATGTTTTCCTTTCCCATGTTGATTGGTTTTCTTTTTCTTTTCTGGCTTGGAAGAATTTTGTTCTTTTCTGAACTGGAACCCACAACCATGAAACTTTATTTTCTTCTTGAAACCCCCAGGTTTGCTAGTTTTTGTCATATACACTTCAGTATTTGACTTAGTAGCCGCAAGGCTGTCACTTTCTAATTCAAGGTGACGTTTAGCATCATCAAAGGTTTTGATGCTCTCATTATGGGTCAAATGCATATCATGACAGCTTCTTCCTTGTGCATGGTAGTTGGCTGGATCATGTAAGGCAGCTGGAAACTGAAGCTTCATGGTAGCTTCCTCATGTAGGCCATGCATGTGTAGCTGGACTTTATTACAATTCTCCCCCTCCAGCTGCATCTGAAACAATCATCATCTGACAGCTATCCCGGCTATGTCTCTACACAGCTCTAGCTTATAACGAGTAACTAATTTCGTTAACATGTCAGTTGGATTCTAATCTGTATGGATATTTACTAGTCTCGGCAGTTGTTGATCCATCACCTCGCGTATCCAGTGATAGCGAATATCAATGCATTTCATCCGGGAATGATACATTGAGTTTTTACTCAAGTCCATAGCACTCTGACTGTCACAATGTATCTTGTATTCTGTCTGCTTGATCCCTAACTCTTGGAGAAAACGCTTTAACCACAATATTTCCTTTCCTGCCTCAGCTATAGCGATGCACTCACCTTCTGTTGTGGATAATGCAATGCACATCTGCAATATTGACTGTCATGACACGGCTCCCTCTGGAAAAGTGTAGATGAAACCTGATGTAGATTTCCTACCATCAAGATCTCTTGCCATATCTGAATCTGTATAGCCTTCCAAGATCAGATCAGCTCACCCGTAACACAGACGAAACTTCAATGTACCCTTGAGGTACTTGAGAACCATTTGACTTCCTCACAGTGTTGCTTTCCAGGGTTAGAGAGAAAACGACTCACTACACCCACTGCGTGTGCAATATCTGGTCTGATACATACCATTGCATACATTAGGCTTCTAACAGCTGAAGAATATGGTATTTATGACATATCATCGATCTCTTTCTTGGATGAGGGACACAAACTCTTACTCAGTTTGAAATAGTGTGCTAGCGGAACGCTGACTGGTTTGACTTTCTGTATATCGAACCTCCTAATTATTCATTCAATATACCTCTCATGTGAAAGCCACAACTTCTTATTCTGTCTGTCACAAACAATCTCCATTCCCAAAATCTGTTGAGCTGGTCCTAAGTCTTTCATGTCGAAAGACTTAGAGAGTTCCTTCTTCAGTTTTCTGATTTTCACTACTTCTTGTTCAACAATCAACATGTCGTCCACATATAGTAGAAGAGCAACGAAATTTCCATATGGAAATCTCTGGATGTATACACACTGATCTGTTGCAGTTCTTTTATATCTTTGACCCACCATGAATGAGTCAAACTTTTTGTACCACTGCCTCGGTGCTTGCTTGAGCCCGTACAAGCTATTTTTCAGCTTGTAAACAAGGTTTTCTTTTCCTGAAACCTTGAATCCTTCTGGCTGCTCCATGTAGATTTTTTCATTCAGATCACCATGAAGAAATGTTTTTTTGACATCCATCTGTTCAAGCTCCAAGTTCAAACTGGCTACCAATCCTAGGATAACTCGGATTGAAGCCATTTTTACCACTGGTGAAAAAATATCATCAAAGTCAATTCCTTTTTTCTGTAGGAATCATTTGACTTCAGAAAATACACCCATACTTTCCGATAAGCATCGTCAATAAAAGTCAGAAAATATTTGTTATCGCCTATTGAATTTACCTCCAAGGGACCACAAACATCAGAGTACACCAAACTGAGTAACTCTGATTTTCTTGTAGAAGTGAAATTGAAAGAGACTTTGTGTTGCTTACAGAAAAGACAGTGATTGTAAGGATCCAGAGCAGCATTTTTGGAGACAGAGATTAGATCCTTCTTTGTCAAGGTAGACAACTCCCTTTCACTAATGTGACCGAGTCTCTAGTGCCACAGATTCTGAGAAGCCTTTGATTCAGCTACATTGAGGCTTTCTGTAAAAATCTTCATATGAGTCATGTATAGGGTTCCACAAATATGTCATCGGGCGATGACCATGACACCTTTTATCATTCTCCAAGTGCCATTGCTGAAGTGGCTAGCATAAACCTGTTTGTCAAGAGCTACCCCCGAGAGTAAGTTGAGCCGAAGTTCTGGAACATGTCTTACCTTCTTCAGGGTTATCGTATACCCTGTATTTGTCCGCAACTATTTTTCACCAATTTCCACTATCTGAGAAGAACTTGTATTCCCCATTTTCACTGCTCCAAAGTCTCATGCTTTGTATGTAGTGAAGAAATCCTTGTGAGGAGTGACGTGGTAGGATGCTGCAGTATCTACCACCCACTCGACATCCTGAGTTGCAGTGTGGAGGCATGCTTCTTCCTGGCCGAAGCACATAGCTACATCTCATGTAACTACTAGTGTCTCCGCATCATTTTTCTTCTGCTGGTTATTACCTTGTCCCTGCTCTCGTTGCAGTTTCCGGCAATTCTTTTTAAGTGGCCTTCTATGCCACAGTGGAAGTACTTGTATGTCTTTCTCCCGTCAGCAGATTTGCCTCTGTTTTTGCCTCTGCCTTTCTTTTTGCCTTGATTTTTCTCCGGCTGTCTTCCTCGATGCTCCGAGACAAGGGCTTATATTTGATCTGAGCCCACGTCTTTTCTTCTGGCTTCTTCATTTGACAATGCGTCTTTTACCATAGGCATGATAAGTTTGCCTCCTGGAGCTGAGTTGCTGAGAGTAACCACCAGTGTCTCCCAACTATCAGAAAGAGAACTGAGTAGCAAGAGGGCTTGAATTTCATCCGCCAGTTGCATGTCTACTGTAGACAACTAGTTCACCAAGTTTTGGAACTTGTTGTGTGTTCTGCAACGGAAGTCCCACTCTGAAGTTGTAGGTTCACCAAACGCCTCATAATTAAGGCTTTATTCCGAGCTGTTTTGGCCTGGAACATGTCTTACAATTTCCTCCACATTTCGTAAGCATCTGTATCTTGTGCTACGTGGTGGAAGACACTGAGACCGATCCACTGTCTAATTTGACCCAGAGTTCTATTATTGAGTTTATTGAAGTCATACTCTTTAAAAGATTCTGGTCTCACTCCCTTCACCTCGATGACATCAAACAAATCTTTAGTTGTTGTCGGCTTGATCATTGCACCAGAAGGGGAATCTTTCATTTCCATTTAAGTTTTAAAGTTTAAAATGAAAATAGATTAAAATCGGGACTGAATTTCACAAATTCGATATGGGTGCCCACTTTATATGGGTGTCTATGTTTTGTTTTTGTTATTCATCCCTTGATAAATAGGTGATGAGTGGTAATTATATCACTTTTTCCGACTCATTTAACCTAATATTTTGTATAGTTTCTCGGGTTTTTGTGAACGTTTTGATGTGTTTTATTGTTATTTTGCAGATAAATAAAGTTTGGGAAGCATTGGAAGCAATTTGGGGCCAAAATAGAGAAAAATTGACAAAAGGGTAATTTTGTAATTTCGCGCGTTGCGATACACTTCCCTCGTCACGACGTCTAACGTGCGCCGCAAGCCTGCTAACGTGCGCCATGGACACGTGTCAGAATATGAGAAATTGGACTTGCTATCATGCGCCGGATCTTGCTAACGTGCGCCAGGTCATACTAACGTGCGCCATGCCACTTGTCATCATCACAGAAGATATGCTAAAATGCACCGGAGTGCCACGTGTCACAAACCTATGGTACCGACATTCCGCGTGCCACGTGTCGCCTTCTCATTGGACCGAATATTCGGCGAATCACATTCTGCCACGTGTCAAGCTCTCGTTAGACCGATCTTTTCCACGTGCCATGTATCAGCCTCCTATTGCACCACTCTCACCGCGTGCCATGTGTCATCATTTGATTGAGCCGGTGAAATCCGCGTGGTCAAACCGCGTACACAGAAACTGTGCTTTCCTTGGCATCGCGACGCCAGATCCATAAATTGCCTATAAATTGAGCTCATTTGCACATCATTTGGTGTGCTTTCCTTGGGATCTTTTCCCTGATTTCAAAAACTTGACCGGCGTAAACACACACGTATAACACAAGCGCACGTATCGTTCAAGTTGTATAAAAATATCGATCCCACGAGGACTTAATTCCTACTGTTGTTATTAATTATTGATACTATTTATTTACTGGTATCTAATTATAGTGAGAAGAGAATGATTGCTTTTGTTGGTTGAATGTGGATTCGATAAATAAAATGCTTAAAGACACAAAAGAAAATACTAAGGAAAATAACAAAAGACTCAAAGATCTAGGGTCGTGACTCCACACAATATTAATATAAAGATGAATTGATTCTCTTATCTATGTGTAATAAATCAGTTTGCTAACCTGGAACACGAAAATATGCAAAAGCCTCTGTCGATGGTCAGACGCAAATACCCAGTATAACTCAATTGAACCATATGTCTATGTCAACCAAATTACCTGGATTCATTTAGATTAAGTTCCAATTATTACTACCCCCGCCCGACATGTATATGTCTATCCCGTAAGGAAATCTATTAAAGGGTTATCTATCCTCAAGGAAGATCGTGGGCTATTGAATCTAAGGCTTAAACTTAAAATCCCTATGTCTAGATCATTTAAGTTTACCACAACAATCTTATTGGTGATCAGACAACAAGAAGCATTAAGCGTAAGACTCAAGAAACAAACTAAAGAATTACCCAATAAATAATTAAATCAATTATTAAGCCTAGTAATATTGTGTTTCATCACTTCCCTAAAATAAAAATAAAATGCTGGGGTTAAAAGATCCACATTTAATATTTCATATCTAGGAATCTCACTTAGTATAATATATAAATTATTTTATGTTATGCTTTCTCAGGAATTAATAATGTTAAACATTTAAAACCAGCCATATAGGCGGTAATCCATTTAGTCCAACTACATCAGCCATATAGGCGGTAATTATTTGTCACATAAAGACCAGCCATATAGGCGGTAATTATCTGTCACATAAAGACCAGCCATATAGGTAGTAAAGTAATTTATATTTAGACCGACCATATAGGTGGTAATAAAGTCTGCCATTAATTAATCCGGTTAAATTATAATTTAGTAAGATTTACCGAGATAATTATATTAAATGTTTCACCTTTTACCCCAGCGGAAATTTAACTACAAAACATAAAAGTAAATAAAAAGAAAGCTGTAATAAAAACTAAAAATAAAAATACATAATTTAAATATTATTAATAATTTACAAAACTAGATGTTTCCTATGAAATCAGGGAAACAATCCCAAGGAAAGTACACCAAATGATGTGCAAATGAGCTAAATTTATAGGTTATTTCTGGATCTGGCGTCGCGACGCTACAAGCCTTGGCGTCGCGACGCCGAGATACGGTTTCTGTGTACGCACTTTGACCACGCGGATTTCACCAGTTCAATCAAATGATGACACGTGGCACGCGGTGAAAGTGGTGCAATGAGAGGCTGACACGTGGCACGCGGAAAGGATCGGTCTAATGAGAGCTTGACACGAGGCAGAATGTGATTCGCCAAATATTCGGTCCAATGAGAAGGCGACACGTGGCACGCGGAGTGTCGGCACCATAGGTTTGTGACACATGGCCCTCCGGCGTATTTTAGCAGATCTTCTGTGATGATGACACGTGGCACGGTGCACGTTTGTATGACCCAGTGCACGTTAGCAAGATCCGACACATGTTAGCAAGTCCAATTTCTCATATTTTGACACGTGTCCACGGCGCACGTTAGCAGGTTTGCGGCGCACGTTAGACGTCTCGACGCGGGAAGCGTGTCGCAACGCGCGAAATTACAAAATTTCCTTTTTTGTCATTTTTTCTCTATTTTGGCCCCAAATTGCTTCCAATGCTCCAAACTTTATTTATCTGCAAAATAACAATAAAACACATCAAAACATTCACAAAACCCGAGAAACTATACAAAATATTAGGTTAAATGAGTGGGAAAAAGTGATATAATTACCACTCATCACACCCCTAAACCTAACGTTTTGCTAGTCATCGAGCAAAACACAAAATAAAATAATATAAATATCTTTAAAATAAAATTTAACTAAGCCACTTTCGTAGGGATCACAGTTGCATTTAGCGTATGCAACAAGCCTTTAAACCCCTAGGTGTCCCTAGTGGACGAGTTGTAGTCTCGTGAGGGTTTACAGCAATGATACCCACAAATATTTTACAAAAGTAAAAAGAAAGTAAAACTAATGCACACAAAAGCAAAAAGACAAGAGAAAAGAGAATAAAGAAGTTAGTGACTAAACAGGTGAAACTTCTACTCCAAGTTACTAGATGTTTTCTTTTCTTTCTAAATTACTGAATAAGTAAATTCTCCGATTATATTTACCATTCTCCATATACACAGCCAACAAAATATTAAACAACTCATTTTTGCCCACAACAATCATAAGTGCAGTTGATAAGAGAGTAATATTTTTGTCCTAAAGTTTTATCATAATTCACACCTTTTTGCAGCAATGGAATAATTTTTCTGATTTTTTCTTTGATTTTTGATTTTTTTTATTTATGTACAATACCTTCCGTTTAAGTAGCGAGTGTTGGGTCGATGGCTCCCAAACCAGTTGGCTTTAGGGCACCAGGTGTTAAGACACCCCTACAGACTTAATTACTTAGGCTTCAGATATATATATATTTTTGCAGCATCTTTGATCCATGTAGCGAACTTTGGGCCAGTGACTCCCAAACCAGTTGGATTTAGGGCACTATATGTTAAAACACCCTTACAGACTTAATAACTCGGACCTCAGACGTTTTTTTTTTTTACTCCATCACTTTTTGAGATGCTTCCTCCAATTAAACTAGAGCACTTAATATTACAAACTTTTCAATTATAGCTCATGTCCGTATGTTACTATGCATGTTGATAATACCTACCAACTGAGCATATGAAGATCCATTTTAGTCAGTATTATGGAGAATTCACAAATTAAATAATTTAAAAGGAAATAAATAAAAATTAACTTGTTCCGAAAAAAATGGTTTGAGATACGTCTCAGGAGTGAAAACTCCTTACTCGGCTATCTCTTACCGATTTCACCTTTTTAGTCAAAATAAAAACACAAAAACACAAAATATTTTTGTAATTTTGAATGATTTTTAATTTTTTTTTGTATTTTTCGAAAAATTTTGGACTAAAAATAAAAATAACACACAACTAAAAATAAGATATTGATCAACTAATGGCTGATTTCGGAAATGGGTGGCTCGGAATGGCTCAGTGGCTTCTCGGTCGTGGGATTGGAGGCTCGGTAGTGGCTCGGCTGTTGGTTGAGGTGGCTCGGTGAAGATGGTGGTGTGGTGGCTCGGTCGTGATGGAGATGGGTGTGCTTGACTGGAGAAGGCTCGGTGAAGGTGTCTCGGTCGTGTGGTGGTGGTTTCGGTTGTAGTGTTTTTAGATGAACAATTTGAGAGAAAATGGTGAAATGTTGAAGAATGAGGAGTGAGATCTATGTGTGGTGGCTGCTGTTTTTATTTTTTTTTTCATGTAATCGATCCAGCGTCGCGACGCTGAATTTTGCCTTGCGTCGCGATGCTCGGTTGTTTTAGGGTTAGGGTTTTGTTTTTAGGCTCTGGTGTCGCGACGCGAGATTTTTTTTTTTTTTTTAGGAAAAACCAAGTCTTTCGACGAATAAATCCATGGGACGCGTCTCAAGAGCTGACTCCTTACTCGGCCGTCTTTACTGGATTATCTTTATATCCTCGTGATTTGGTCAAATTTATTTTTGTGATAATCCCGCTTGCACTGGCTTGCTTTGTTCTGAAAATTTTCATTTTTAATTTGTCTTGTAAAAATAACACAAAATTAAAAATAATTCTACAACATTTATACACAAAATAAATAATTAAAATTATTGCATGGGTTGCCTCCCTGCTAGCGCTAAATTTTTCGTCTTTAGCCAGACGTGACTGAAATCCATCTGTCAATGAGGTTTCAGCGTCGGTTTGGATGTCCGATTAAAGACAATCACATGAGCGTTACTTTTGAAGGGTCTCTTCCAACGGTAAAGGGGCAAAAATAATTTTTTCCTATTCAGTGCTTGTGCCACATTTTTAACCTTTTTCGCTCCAGTGGTACCTGAAAAGAAAGAAAGAAAATCGTGAGGTCTCGTATGGTGCTTGACTTTGAATGGGAGTTCCATTCTGTCAAGCTTCTGGGCGATGTCTTTGATTTGTACTCCCCAAAACAGTGATGTTTCGCATGAATTCATTAGATCTTCAATAAGTTCAGACATTTGCTCCTCCATTTGCTCTGCTTCTTGCTCCATTTTTTCTTCACAGATGAATTTTAAAATTTCCGTATTCAGTTCTTCATCCGTCATCTGTGAAATGCATGCTCTATAAGTGTCAATATGAGGATGTTAAATTATGTCTGTTTTTAGGTTTTTATCCTCTGATCTTAGTGAAATGATTGGCTCAGGTAGATTTTCTTCAAACATTTGTGCAATGGAAGCTCCAAGATCTTCATTTGGAGGATGGAAAGTTTCATCCTCCATTGTTGGTGCAGTTGGTACAAATAGCTCATCTTCTTCATCCTCGTCAGAGTCAGAATAATAAAAATCAAACCGAGATTCTATTGGTTTGGGCTCCAGAACTGATACCTCAGATTCTTGATACTGCTCAGCCTCGTCCTCTGTTATGATGTCATGATGAATCTCAGGATATTCGAAGGCTTCTTAATAGTATTTGAATTTGCTCTGTGAGATATGTGATTCAAATTATCTGTTAATTGTCTAACTTGATCTGTCATATTCTGTATAGACGCCGCTTGACTCTGAATTTGTGCATCAAATTGAGCTTCCTGTTCCTCGAACCAATCTTTGAGCATGTGAATCAACTGATCTTCCTCTGATGGTTCCGGTTCTTGATGCAGATCGTAGATGGATGGTGGATAAGATTGAAAGTATGATGGTTCTTCGTACCTTGAATGATTACAATAATTCTGCCACTCTGAAAGGTATATACACTGATCGCTCGGGTGGTTACCATCACATATTACACATCTCCCCATTTCGTTCTGTTGAGAAAATGTAGAATTGCTTGATTCTGACATCTAGTTATAGTTGTTGGGCTGGACAACAGGCCTCAGAAAACTGGACTGTTGCTCCCAGATTTGGGGTGTATCTTCTAGTAAAGTTCATAATCTCTCAATCTCCCAATAATGTTCCATTTTTCAATCTCCTGAAAACAAAAGAAAAAAATAAAAATTACAGATAAAAATAAAGAAAATTGGATACAAGTAAATTAGATAGCTTCAAAATTAATAACTCAAGAAAAATAAGTCCCCGACAACGGCGCCAAAAACTTGACCGGCGTAAACACACACGTATAACGCAAGCGCATGTATCGTTCAAGCAGTATAAAAATATCGATCCCACGAGGACTTAATTCCTACTGTTGTTATAAATTATTGATACTATTTATTTATAGGTATCTAATTATAGTGAGAAGAGAATGATTGCTTTTGTTGGTTGAATGTGGATTTGATAAATACAATACTTAAAGACACAAAAGAAAATACTAAGGAAAATAACAAAATACTCAAAGATCTAGGGTCATGACTCCACACAATATTAATATAAAGATGAATTGATTCTCTTATCTATGTGTAATAAATCAGTTTGCTAACCTGGAACACGAAAATATGCAAAAGCCTTTGTCGATGGTCAGACGCAAATACCCAGTATAACCCAATTGAACCATATGTCTATGTCAACCAAATTACCTAGATTCATTAAGATTAAGTTCCAATTATGGCTACCCCGCCCGACAGGTATATGTCTATCCTGTAAGGAAATCTATTAAAGGGTTATCTATCCTCAATGAAGGTCGTGAGCTATTGAATCTAAGGCTTAAACTTAGAATCCATATGTCCAGTTCATTTTAAGTTTACCACATCAATCTTATTGGTGATCAGACAACAAGAAGCATTAAACTTAAGACTCAATAAATAAACTAAAAAATTACCAATAAATAATTAAATCAATTATTAAGCCTAGAATATTGTGTCATCCTCCCTAGAATAAAAATAAAATGATGGGGTTAGAGGATCCACATTTAATATTTCATATCTAGGAATCTCACTTATTATAATATATAAATTTTTTTATGTTCTACTTTCTAGGAATTAATAATGTTAAACATTTAAAACCAGCCATATAGGCGGTAATCCCTTAGTCCAACTCACCAGCCATATAGGCGGTAATTATCTGTCACATAAAGACCAGCCATATAGGCGGTTAAAGTAATTTATATTTAGACCGACCATGTAGGCGGTAATAAAGTCTGCCATTAATTAATCTAGCTAAATTATAATTTATAAATTATAATTAGTGAGATTTATCGAGATAATTATATTAAATGTTTCACCTTTACCCCAGCGGAAATTTAACTACAAAAACATAAAAGAAATAAAAAGAAAGCTGTAATAAAAAAAAAATAAAAATACATAATTTAAATTTATTAATAATTACAAACTAGATGCTTCTATGAAATCAGGGAAAAAATCTCAAGGAAAGTACGTCAAATGATGTGCAAATGAGCTAAATTATAAGCAATTTATGGATCTGCGTCGCGACGCTACAAGCCTTGGCGTCGTGATGCCGAGACGCAGTTCTGGTACGCATTTTGACCACGCGGATTTCACCGGCTCAATCAAATGATGACATGTGGCACGTAGGAGAGTGGTTGCAAGGGGGTTAGGCTGACCACGTGGCACGCGGAAAAGATCGGTCTAATGAGAGCTTGATGTTGAAAATCTAATAACCATGTCCCAAGATCAAAAACAAGCAAAATATATATAAGAATGAACTACATTGAAGTAATGGCGGAAACAATACTCACAAAAACGGAATGTGGATGCAATGGATGAAACAAATGTTGCTCCTTTGTGCAGTGGAGGATTCGGCCAAGATGAAAAGAAATGCTCCAAGCAAGTTTGATCCTTCCAAGCTCTAAGATGAGTTTCCCATAACACCTTGTATGATCCCTTGATGTTGCTAGCCAAAGTTGTGTGTTAGAGTTCCAAACAATCACACTTTCTTCTTGTCTTGCCACAAAACAAATGAAGAATGGAGAGAGCTTTGAGAGCTCACTGTTTCGGTAATTAGAGAGGGAGAGGAGGATTTGATTTTTGTCTCAAAAATCAATTTATATTTATGTCATAATTATATTAAATAATAATATACTTATGACACAAACCATGCAAAGACTTAGAGTGTCTAACACTCAATTTCCATGCAATACCCTTGAGTGCTTTGTACACTATCTTCATGCAATACATCTTGATTAAATAATGCAAATAATGACAAGTGTCATGTGGGCCCCACACGTTTCCAAATGAAAGTGGGCCCACGTGCACTCACGCGTTCGGGTTCGATATTTCCGAAATACCGAGCTTACGTCGCGACGTTAATTAAATCGAATTTAAATAAATAATTGCGCCTAGCGAAATTATTATTTACGTCGCTAACGAATTAATTCTAAATTAACTCGTTTGCCCGAATTAAAATCTAATTTCAATTTCGCGTCGAAATCGAATTCCGATTATTATATCGAATATAATAATTTTACGATTAATTCTAAATTAATCGTTCTCTCTCTTTATATAGTACTTTATCCAAGATAAAGTCTCTCCGTAATTAATCCAAGATTAATCGAGTTTGAATCATACGTCATTGGTGAATCTTCGGGAAGCGACCCAAGAGACCTCTAGATATGTTGGCAGTAAATCCGGTTGTCGAACTATTCGAACACGTACGTACCAAGTACTACGTTTTTACCGATTTACAAGACAAGGTTAGCTTCTAGCAAAACGCCATGCCTACCCAATTCTCTAGAAATATTCTTACTGGAATATTAGATCTATAACAGGCGTAGTATACCGTAGTATAGTGTATATCGAACCAGTATCGGATGATCACATGTAAGGCCTGGGGCTGGATATGTGTCTGCCCCGTACGATACACATATCGGACATCAAGCAACCAGTCTCTTTGAATCGGATAATCCTGACCTAGTCATATTATCCCGATGGTTGCAACCATTATAGAGTACTAGTTCTGTATCCCTCGCGATCATCATCTCCATATGTCTGAAGTGATACTTCCATCTTGACATCACACCCAGTACACTACGATTCTCGATAAACCCAGAAGAGGTATACACAGAACTCGTTAAAGCCCTGGACCACCAAACCTAAATTTTACCGATTGTCGTAAGTACTAGCGATGCAAATCTCAGGTTAAGATCATATGCACCTACCCTGAAGCGGACTCCCATAGACACGCAGACATACTACCAATGGGACTCCGCGGGGTCTATCCAGAGCGAAGCTGTTTTCCGTACTATCGGTAAAACACAACCTCCTACCGCACTTGCATAAGTATCCAATACTTAAATATATGAGAACTATGCCGTTGTGCCCTCACAACATGCACAAGTGCAGTACTAGTCTATTCCGCATTATCGATGTCCAATCTCGATAATACTACGACTAGGGATATTTAATGATTAAACCTTTATGGATTGATACTGTCTCATATCATCACAATCCGGAACTAATCATAGGGACTTTTACCATTTATATATCAAAGTAAATAAATTACAAAACGGTAAAAGGCAATTTCATTACTACATAGTTAATTTTGTACAATAATACAATATCATTTACAAAATAGTGACGCTATGGGTCATTACTGTCTAACAATCTCCCACTTGGCCTATAGCCAGTCACTCAAGCATCTAATACCTGAACTATGTACATGTCGCTCAAACTTTTCCCGAGGAATAGCCTTCGTCAGCGGATCTGCAATATTATCCTCTGATGCGATCTTCTCGATCTTCACATCGCCACGATGTATGATCTCTCGAATCAGATGGAATCGTCGAAGAACATGTTTGGATCGTTGATGAGACCTTGGTTCCTTAGCCTGTGCTATAGCCCCGCTATTGTCACAATACAATGGAACGGGCTCAGCTGCTAACGGAACTACTCCTAATCCAATTAGGAATTTTCGGATCCAAACTGCCTCTTTTGCTGCTTCAGCTGCTGCAATGTACTCCGCTTCAGTTGCTGAATCGGCAACAGTATCTTGCTTGGAAGATTTCCAGCTCACTGCTCCGTTATTCAAGCAAAATATGTACCCGGTTTGCGACTTGAAGTCGTCTCTGTCGGTTTGGAAACTTGCATCGGTATACCCAGATACCTCAAGTTCTCCATCTCCATAGATTAAGAAAACATCCTTAGTTCTTTTAAGATACCTAAGGATATTCTTAACCGCCATCCAGTGATCCTGTCCTGGATCGGCCTGATATCGACTGCACATGCTCAAAGCATAGGACACATCAGGTCGTGTACATATCATGGCATACATGATCGATCCGACTGCCGAGGCGAACGGAGTCCGACTCATGTTGTCTCTCTCATCTTGTGTTTTAGGACACATGTCCCTAGATAGAAAGACGCCATGTGATGTTGGCAACAGTCCCTTCTTGGACTGATCCATGTTGAATCTCTTCAACACTTTATCAATATATGTACTCTGGGAGAGTCCAAGTAGCTTTCTAGATCTATCCCGGTAGATCTTTATTCCTAGAATAAAAGCTGCTTCTCCCAGATCTTTCATGGAGAATTTCAATGAAAGCAAGCTTTCACCGACGTTAACATGGGAATGTCATTGCCTATAAGCAATACATCGTCGACATAAAGGACAATAAAAGTCAGTGCACTCCCATTAACCTTCTTATATACACAAGGATCATCTACGTTTTGAATGAAATCATATTCTTTTATGACCTCATCAAAACGTTGGTTCCATGACCTCGATGCTTGCTTCAGTCCATAAATGGACCGATTTAACTTACAAACCTTGTTTGCAAGTCTTGGTGCGATAAAACCGTCAGGTTGTTGCATATAAACATCCTCCAACAGGTTTCCGTTAAGGAAAGCGGTTTTAACGTCCATCTGCCATATTTCGTAATCGTAATATGCAGCTATTGCAAGCATTATCCGAATGGATTTAATCATGGCAACGGGTGAGAAAGTTTCGTCATAATCAACTCCAAGTTGTTGACGATACCCCTTCGCTACGAGCCTAGCTTTGTACGTTTGTACGTTGCCATCCATGTCTGTCTTCTTCTTGAAGACCCATTTGCATCCAATAGGCTTTACGCCTTCTGGTGCATCAACCAGTGTCCAAACTTGGTTGGTATACATGGAATCCATTTCGGCCTTCATGGCTTCTTGCCATAAAGTGGATTCGATACCCTGTATCGCTTCCTCATACGTAGCCGGTTCAGTATCCTCAATAAGATTAATATCTACATGAGGTGAGATCAGGAATCCATACCTCTCAGGTATTACCCTGACTCTCTCCGACCTACGTAGTCCTTGTGTAACTGAAGATTGTGGTTCAGTCTCATCCTGGATGGACTGTTCATGTTCCGTTCTTGATTCATTGCCAGGAACAGTATCACTACGACTTTCATCGAGTTCTACTTTCCTCCCACTAAACACTGCATTTAGGAATTCCTTCTCAAGGAAAACCGCATGTAGAGCAACAAATACTTTGTTCTCTTTTGGGTTATAGAAGTAATATCCTTTGGTTTCCTTAGGATATCCAACAAATAGGCATTTATCTGATTTGGGTTCAAGTTTGGTACCTTCCAAACGTTTGACGTATGCCCAGCAACCCCAAATCTTCAGGAATGAGAAACCTGGTTTCTTTCCTGTCCATATCTCATACGGAGTCTGTTCAACAGACTTTGACGGAACCCTATTCAAAATAAGGATTGCACTTTCTAATGCATGTCCCCAGAAGGATATAGGCAGCTCAGTGCGACTCATCATCGACCTTACCATATCAAGCAAGGTACGGTTTCTCCGTTCAGACACACCATTTAATTGTGGTGTTCCAGGAGGAGTCCATTGTGAAAGAATACCATATTCTTTCAAGTAATCTTGAAACTCATTACTTAAGTATTCGCCACCACGGTCCGACCGTAATGTTTTAATACTCTTGCCTGTTTGTTTTTCAACTTCGTGTCGAAACTCTTTGAATTTCTCAAAAGTTTCCGACTTGTGCATCATTAGATACACATAACCATAACGTGATGCATCATCCGTAAAGGTTACGAAGTATCGATATCCACCTCTAGCCTGGCTAGACATGGGCCCACAAACGTCACTATGAACGAGGGCTAACAGTTCAGTGGCGCGTTCACTTTACCACTAAAAGGTGATTTAGGCATTTTGCCTAATAAACAAGATTCGCAGACGTCATATGAATTTGGATCAAATCCGTCCAAGTACCCACTCTTCGAAAGTGTGGATATGCGAGTCTTGTTGATGTGTCCCAGACGACAATGCCACAAATAAGTTTCTTCTTTTGGATTACTCATTTTGAGCCTTTTGTTTGTTATTTTACATTTTGGAGATTCATTTATATTCAAAATATAAAGACCATTATTTGCATCAGCACTGCAAATTTCTGCATCATTCATATATAAAAACACCTGGTGTTTTTAAATACAAAAGTGTACCCTGTTTGGGTTAACAAAGATACAGAAATAATATTCCTAGTTAAACTAGGAACAAAATAACAGTCATTTAGTTTAAGTACATGCCCCGAGGGCAGTTCCAAAACAAAAGTGCCTACGGCCAAAACAGCAACAGAAGTTCCATTTCCAACTCGTAGATCTACCTCCCCCGAAGCCAGTCTCCTGCTATCATGCAGATCCTGCACATCAGTACAAATATGAGAACCACAGCCAGAATCAAAAATCCAATTTTTATTAAGACTGGAAGTAGTCATATTTATCTCAATAACAAACATACCTGAGGCCGGAGCCTTGCCCGCCTGTATGTCCTCCTTATGTCCCTTGTTCATGCGGCAGTCACGCTTCCAGTGACCTCTTTTGCCGCATTTCAGGCAAACATCTTGAGACTTGTCCCTTGGCTTCCCAGAAGCCTTTGTTGACTTGGCCTTGCCTTTGTTCTTATGCTTCTTCTTCTTTACACCCCCAGTTGCCTTGAGCCCAGCTTTCGGCGTTTGAGATGTTGTTGCAAAGTGCGCCTCGCGCTTGTTGCCTTTCAGAAGTTCTTTCTCTGACTCCTTGAGAATTGACAACAACTCTCCAAGAGTGTCATCCGAATTCATCAGTTTGTAGTTGATGACAATCTGTTTCCAAGTATCGGGTAGTGACTGTAGAAGTACATCTATAGCCAGCTCAGACTCCAAGACTATACCCATATTAGCCAGTTCATCAATATCGGCTATCATTTGAGTCCCATGGACCTCAACAGAACTACCATCAGTCATACGGGTGCGAAAGATTCTCTTCACCCTCGTACCTCGCCATCCGCTTATTAGTGCGGTGAAGATCTTGCAATCTTGCCATCATATTATAAGGATCCAAGTCCCTATTTTGGCGACGAAAGTGTTGAGTCATTGAAGCAAGCATGATCGACTGAGCCGTGTCACAATCATCACTGTGAGTTTTCCATAACTCCAGCTCAAGTGGCTCAGTGGGCTTAGGCCCGAGAGGTCTCTGAATCGTATACAGTATCCTCTCTGCCCCAAGGACTATCCTTAGGTTCATTTCCCAATCAGCAAAGTTTGTCCCCTTAAAGACATTGTCACCCATGATGATGTCACGGACATTTACCTTGCTAGCCATCTTAACTACGATAGTCCAACTATCTAGTTAACGATAAAATGGGTACAGTCAAACTGTTACAAGAAAAATAACATTTTATTAGTCCAACTAATGTTAAAATATTGACGAAATAAATTTTGTAAAGCGCGTAAAGCTAAGTATCTGAATGAAATTGCAAACTCAATACTAGCCTCCCACTATTTTCTACAAGTCTCTAACCCTCTGTTGAGTACTCGGGAAATCCAATTTCCTAGTGGGCTAGGATCCCGTTAAATAACACACAACCTTGACTTTGGCCAACAAGTTGTATGATATTTAACTAGGTAGATCTCGAAGATCAATTGGATCCCATCCAATTCCTAGATCCGGTAGGTGGACATCCAAGTCCGAAACATATATATCTAATACATACGTCAATGTATCCAATACATTTTCCTAACCATTTCCTCTGAATCAACTAAGCCTTGGCTTTGGCACAACAAACCTAATGATTCCAGTTAAGCGGGACCCATTGACAAGGAAAGTTTCGTAATCAATGTCGATGGACAAGAAGTGATCTTGACTTTGGCCAACAAATCACAACTTGGACAGGACACCGATGTGGAACAAAACTCTCATGATTCAAACACATCCTCAATTGACAAAGGTCTTGACTTTGGCCAACAAACCAATGCCAATTTCGGATCTTGAGAAAGAATCATTCAACGGAAGGAAAATCGCTTAATATTGTTTGAGGGATTTTTCGCGTAATTGGCAACCAATTAATTTATCTTTGTTAGGTCTCATCATCATACACCCTTAAGCATGCTTCTAAAACATCATAAAGCGCGTAAAGTAAAGTAATAGTGATATGCGGATGGATATATAACAACTTGTTCCTAGAACAAATCACTCCCTTTCCTCTCCCCGCTAGCACTATTCTACTTCTACCCAATTACATAATACAATAAGAGAAACCTCATTTACATTGAGGGGAATTAGGTGAGAAGAGAATACAAAGAGATAAAGAGATAAGGCTGGACACGCAGGTCCAATTTATAAATTCCAAATTTACAATAATTTCTAAAATTACCCTTCCCTTCTAATATCCATCCGATATACACATTCATACAACACATCCATATTCATTCATTCATTCAAGGCATGTTATACAACCAATCAAATCCAATTAATTAGTCTTTAATTAGGTGACAATACAATGTTCAAACAATTGTTTGCATTTGCGCGAGTCCAACTCGTTTTGAGAATAAATACATATGTATGAATTCACGAATTATATCGAACTACTCGTTAAATCCAATTTAAGTCGTATTCAATACTAATCCATTTATTTAATTCTAAATTAAATATTTACACTTTTATTGTGCTTTTATAACTTAGATTCCAAATCTAGTTCTATTGGGTCTCAAAGCCCAACTAACATCTAATGTCCGTTTAATTAAAGTCCGATGGGCTTTCTATTGATTTCATTAGGCTTTGGCCTTGGTCAATGTGGGTCAAACCCAATTCCAAGCCCAATAAGGAATCACCCTCATTTGCCATAAAATCAATATCAAGCCCATAAGGCCCAATTAAACATAAAAGCCCATTTATTACATTTGGACTTAAATGGTGTGATTTAGGCCCATTTTGGATCCAATCCAAATGGTCCAAATCTACTTGGCCCAACCAAGCCCATTTATGACCAAATATAATAGTTTTAGGCCCAATTCCAATTTAAGCCCAATTAACTAAATTTTAAAATTCCAAATTTTATAACTTAATTAATTAAAGTGTATTTTCATGATTAATCCTTTAAATCAATATTCCCAAAATATCAAATTAATCTATTAATCATATTTTTATCTTAAATACATGTCCAACATTATTTAATCAAAAAATCAAGTCCCTAATCTTCATCAAGCATTCGGCCAAGGTGATTAATATGGTTCCGATTTCGTTTTCAATCCAATCAAGTTACAAATGATCATCTCCATATTATTTCAAGTCATCCAATGTCTTAAAATTAAAAAATCATCTAGTCCACATGCTTGCATGTATTCGGCCAAGCCTCATTGGGGTTGGAAAAATTAATCCAATTTATTTTCCATGAAATTGATGATGTATAATCCATTTAACATACATCTAAGCATATTTAATCAAGCAAACTCATCAAATCATGCTTCAAACAATTTTCCCCAAAAAAACATCCTAATATATTTGCATGCATTTTTAGGCTCAATGATACCATTGTTGAAAATCTAATAACCATGTCCCAAGATCAAAAACAAGCAAAATATATATAAGAATGAACTAATTGAAGTAATGGCGGAAACAATACTCACAAAAACGGAATGTGGATGCAATGGATGAAACAAATGTTGCTCCTTTGTGCAGTGGAGGATTCGGCCAAGATGAAAAGAAAGCTCCAAGCAAGTTGATCCTTCCAAGCTCTAAGATGAGTTTCCCATAACACCTTGTATGATCCCTTGATGTTGCTAGCCAAAGTTGTGTGTTAGAGTTCCAAACAAGCACACTTTCTTCTTGTCTTGCCACAAAACAAATGAAGAATTGGAGAGAGCTTTGAGAGCTCACTGTTTCGGTAATTAGAGAGGGAGAGGAGGATTTGATTTTTGTCTCAAAAATCAATTTATATTTATGTCATAATTATATTAAATAATAATATACTTATGACACAAACCATGCAAAGACTTAGAGTGTCTAACACTCAATTTCCATGCAATACCCTTGAGTGCTTTGTACACTATCTTCATGCAATACATCTTGATTAAATAATGCAAATAATGACAAGTGTCATGTGGGCCCCACACGTTTCCAAATGAAAGTGGGCCCACGTGCACTCACGCGTTCGGGTTCGATATTTCCGAAATACCGAGCTTACGTCGCGACGTTAATTAAATCGAATTTAAATAAATAATTGCGCCTAGCGAAATTATTATTTACGTCGCTAACGAATTAATTCTAAATTAACTCGTTTGCCCGAATTAAAATCTAATTTCAATTTCGCGTCGAAATCGAATTCCGATTATTATATCGAATATAATAATTTTACGATAATTCTAAATTAATCGTTCTCTCTCTTTATAATACTTTATCCAAGATAAAGTCTCTCCGTAATTAATCCAAGATTAATCGAGTTTGAATCATACGTCATTGGTGAATCTTCGGGAAGCGACCCAAGAGACCTCTAGATATGTTGGCAGTAAATCCGGTTGTCGAACTATTCGAACACGTACGTACCAAGTACTACGTTTTTACCGATTTACAAGACAAGGTTAGCTTCTAGCAAAACGCCATGCCTACCCAATTCTCTAGAAATATTCTTACTGGAATATTAGATCTATAACAGGCGTAGTATACCGTAGTATAGTGTATATCGAACCAGTATCGGATGATCACATGTAAGGCCTGGGGCTGGATATGTGTCTGCCCCGTACGATACACATATCGGACATCAAGCAACCAGTCTCTTTGAATCGGATAATCCTGACCTAGTCATATTATCCCGATGGTTGCAACCATTATAGAGTACTAGTTCTGTATCCCTCGCGATCATCATCTCCATATGTCTGAAGTGATACTTCCATCTTGACATCACACCTACACTACGATTCTCGATAAACCCAGAAGAGGTATACACAGAACTCGTTAAAGCCCTGGACCACCAAACCTAAATTTTACCGATTGTCGTAAGTACTAGCGATGCAAATCTCAGGTTAAGATCATATGCACCTACCCTGAAGCGGACTCCCATAGACACGCAGACATACTACCAATGGGACTCCGCGGGGTCTATCCAGAGCGAAGCTGTTTTCCGTACTATCGGTAAAACACAACCTCCTACCGCACTTGCATAAGTATCCAATACTTAAATATATGAGAACTATGCCGTTGTGCCCTCACAACATGCACAAGTGCAGTACTAGTCTATTCCGCATTATCGATGTCCAATCTCGATAATACTACGACTAGGGATATTTAATGATTAACCTTTATGGATTGATACTGTCTCATATCATCAATCCGGAACTAATCATAGGGACTTTTACCATTATATATCAAAGTAAATAAATTACAAAACGTAAAGGCAATTTCATTACTACATAGTTATTTTGTACAATAATACAATATCATTTACAAAATAGTGACGCTATGGGTCATTACTCTGTCTAACACTTGACACGTGGCAGAAGTGATTCACCGAATATTCGGTCCAATGAGAAGGCGACACGTGGCACGCGGAGTGTCGGCACCATAGGTTGTGACACGTGGATCTCCGGCGCATTTTAGCAGATCTTCTGTGATGATGACACATGGCACGATGCATGTTAGTATGACCCGGTGCACGTTAGCAAGATCCGGCGCACGTTAGTAAGTCCTATTTCTCAGATTCTGACACGTGTCCACGACGCATGTTAGCAGGCTTGCGGCGCACGTTAGACGTCGCGAAGCGGAAGCGTGTCGCGCGTGCGAAATTACAAAATTTCCATTTTTGTCATGTTTTCTCTATTTTGGCCCCAAATTGCTTCCAATGCTTCCCAAACTTTATTTATCTGCAAAATAACAATAAACAACATCAAAACGTTCACAAAACTCGAGAAACTATAAAAAATATTAGGTTAAATGAGTGAGAAAAAATGATATAATTACCACTTATCAATAGGATGGAAACCCGTACATAAATTTCATAGCCGATTCCAAATGGACGGTAGTATGATCTGTACTCGGGATACAACTCCACTTACCATTTTTTTGACAAGCCATGTTGTGTCTTTATATATTTTTTTGTGCATGTTAAAACTGAAAAATCAAGAAAATATATATATAATTGAAAAAGATCAAAAATATTTGTGTGGCTTGTTCGAGCATTAAAAACATGTGCATGTAATCCTGTTATGTAAGATATATGGTTATGCATTTATAATATGCTTTTATTTTTCTTGATGCTCTTTATGCATATGTGTGTGTGATAAAAACTCTTGGTATATCTTTTGCTTGCACCTCACATACACGATTTTATTTTGTCAAGGCTTGGGCGCATGTATGAGTTTTTGGATTAGCAATATAATTTCTATTATACTTTGTTCTCTAATAGTGTGACCTTTGACTAGATTACCTTGCTATCCTCTTATAAAAGCAAAAAAAATTAAGAAAAAATATATTTACATGAGACTCAAGTTCAAAAGAGTCACTGGGCAAAATTTAAAAGATAAGGGCAAAAATCGTTCACTTGAAAGAGTTGTTATTTATGAGCTCATGATATTTATGGGGAAAATAACATATCATGCAACCAGTATTTCTTAATTTCAGGTACGTGGTGCTAGATTTGAACATCTATTTTTATGGACTTGGTTTGTTAAGAGATGGATTTATTTGGTTGTGTCTAGCTCATAAAATAAGGTTTTAAGCCTTGATTCATTGTGCACTTATTTTTTCACGCAAATGTTTGTTATGCTTTGGTGTTTATGTCATATGCATAATTATTGTATTTAGCCTAATTTAAAGTGATGTATATTATTTCATGCATAAACAGCGGAATACTGACTAGGTATCATTGTATTTGCTTAAAGTGATGTTTCAGTCAGTTTTTGATAAAATCTTGTTTATCTCATTATGTGCTCGTGTGTGCTCTCTGTCATTGCATACCATTTGTTTTGCATATCTATGAGTGTTTACTTCCCGTTTGTTTTTTAAGCTAACTATGTGGGCCTGTTAGTGAGAGGGAGTAAGTTCTGTTGCTTATACTCTTGCATGAGTTATCTCTTGTTATTTTTCCTGGTACCTTCATCCTTTGTCATTTCGTGACAAAAAGAGGGAGAGTAGAGTAGATAAATGGGAGTAGTAGCGTAGTAGAATATCCATTTGATATCTCCATTTAAGGAGAGTTAAGATTAAAGGGGAGAAGGATATCTACTTGTAGATGCATGAGTTTTATACCTGCTTAATTTTATTATTGATAATCCAAATGCTTTTCATGGTATATTGTTGTTTGTGGATGTTTCATAAAAGAAGGTTTATTGTTGAGGTGGCATTGTTTTGAAAACTACTTGGTTAGATGTTAGATCGAGTCTTAATGTAATAAGTCATTATTTTGATGGTTGACAGTTGGCTATTTTCTTCTTGGGTCTATTACCGTAGTCTTTATGTTAGGTAGTGTTTTGTCACAGAATGCCAAAGAAGGAGATTGTAAGTTCCATTTTTATTGGCAATGTCCGTGACAAAATAATTTCAATTGAGTTGTAACAAATCTGGAAGATCTTGGAGCAATTAGACTAATTTTTGGCATAGCTGAAGTATTTTCGTTAGTGCTGCATTCGTTCCAGCGTTCGAACGTGTGGCGTTAGTGACACATTCTCCATTGGGTTCAAACAAAGTATTCAAGAGAGCAAACGTTCGTGGTATGTTTGAGGATGCGTTCAAACGAAACATTCCAGAGAGCAAGCGTTCGTGGTACGTTCGAGTAGCATTCGAACGAGTCTTTCCAGCGGGCATGCGTTCGTCATGCGTTCGAGTAAACGTTCGAACGCGACTGTGATCTAAACACATTTTTCAGCCTTTTCACTTTGAAAAACCCTAAATCTTCACTCTACTTATAAATAGAACATGTAGCCACCATTCCCAGGGTTCAAACACAAATCCTTGGAGCCCAAATCCTTCAAAGCTTTCAACCTTCTTTGATTCCACCATTGAAGACTTTATTCATCTTCTTGTCTTCTTTGTTAATGGTGTGAATCTCTATTTGATAAACCTTCAACAAAACCTTACCCAAAATTCCTAATCCTTCGGAGTTATTTAGGAGGAAGTTTGGTAGTCGGAGTTTCGGCGTTTAGAGTTGCAGAGACAATCCACTCAGAGACTTTAGAGGTTCTAAATAGAACCGTGGGTTACGGGCTTGAGGAGTTCATTTTGAGTTCTTGCAATCTAAAGGTACTTGAGTCGGTGGAGTAGCCACCATAGGTCTTGACCATCGCTGTAAGTTTTTTCTCTATATAGTGGATTGGGCTGGTAGCCGAGATACCCGGAGTGATTTTTTACTCGCACGAGTTTCCCATTTCGTCACCAAAATTATTGTTTGATTTTGTGTGATTGATTTATTTTCCGCAATTTATTTTAATTGTTTATTTTGTGTTGCTTGTTGAAATTCATAGACACATTAATAAGGACTTGTGTTGATTAATTGTGATTAATTCCGCATAGGGTCAGAACCTAGGATAAATATGGATTTTCACAATGAAATAAGAATTTAAGTAAGAAAAATAAATTACAAATTAATGAAATTGAAATCCACTTAAAGCATAATTTATTCAAAGTAACCCGCGTAATTAATTACACTTGGTCGCCTGGAATAAAAAGCACCAAATAACAATTTGAGTGAAATACTCCATTTTCCTAAGATAAAAGTTACACTAACCAAACTACCTAAATAATATAAAAATTAACCACAATAATGACCAAGTTTAATTAAAACTTAATGAAAGGATGGCCCAGATTACAATGGACTTCCATTTGCTTTATTATAAAAAAAATTATTTCCACTACTTAGAACCTGTGACTTATAGATTATAATGAACAAATCTTATGGTTATAATAAGATTCATTTTCTCTAATTACACTTAATATTTAAAAGATAAATAAAAGTTAAATAAAATATGAAGAAAATATTCATGATCATAACAATTTATGCTATAAAACTCCACATCTGAAAGTCATAATACAAAGTTTGTATCGCAATTTATTACTTATCATTACACTATACATATAACAAGTTACACTTTTCAAAGTACTAAAAATCTTGTAACTACAACACTATTCCACATTTCCAGTACTATGGTAAGTGGTAACCATGATACTCTCCTCAGCTAAGGAAACAATGTTATGCTTCTTGCTTGTCACATGTTGATGGTATATCCATATCTTTGATTTTTTTTTTTTCAAAAAAAAAAAAATTGTCACAGCTTTCACTAAAGTAACTTCTATCTATA
The DNA here is from genome assembly GCA_019454045.1 of Zanthoxylum bungeanum. Taxonomy (NCBI): domain Eukaryota; kingdom Viridiplantae; phylum Streptophyta; class Magnoliopsida; order Sapindales; family Rutaceae; genus Zanthoxylum; species Zanthoxylum bungeanum. The sequence goes on along the minus strand of SKCR01027696.1, from coordinate 150,564 downwards.
CAGAGTAGCATGAAGCTTTGCCTTCTCACCAAAAGCAACACCAATTGAGCAGTTGATGACCTAGCAGAAGCACTGGAAATCCACTTTCTTATTAAGTCACTTTCAGAACACCAAAAACTATTAGACCAAAGCCACATTCCCAATTTCTAAGGTTAAACCTAATCTTTTATACTAATTTCAATTTACCATCAGAATCAATTAGCACTAAAAAAAAAAAAAAAAAAAAAAAAAAAAAAAAAAAAAAAAACCTAATTGTTTCAAGTATATATCAACCCTATTTTAGCCGTAAATAAAGGCCAAACTAAGATTTTGATTTCCTAAAATAGGGGACGACCTAAATTTTTGAGGACCCTAAACAAGTTTTTAAAGTATGTGGCTCTATTAATAAAGAATAATAAATATAAAAGTTATTTTGATAACAAATTATTAGTCAAAACTCCCTAACATAATCAAGTATGAATGATTTTGACTCAAATGAGTATTAACTTTTTTTTAAAATTGAATCTCTAATTTGGCCTAAATTTAAAAGTCCAGACAGCCGCATGTGTGGACCGTAATATTAATGAGATTGAGGTTGCATTTTAGAGTCCAAGAGTTGTTTTTATTAGTTGAAGGAGTTCCCTAAACTTTTTTTTAAGTGTTTCATTCAAATAAAGAAGATTTGAGTATATTTCTAAAAATTAATAATAAAAATACATTGAAGAACAGACATTTCACTTTCTTCCATGTATAGGCAGGCTCATATTTTACTTATTTTGCATTTGTCACAACACTCAAGTTTCTTTTTGGTTTTTAAGCAACATGGTCAATTTAAGAGTGCCATAACTTTATTGCCTTAAGAATAAGAACCTTGTGAAACTTCCTACTCATATCAATAATGATGCTTAATACTTAATAACATGTGATTGACAGCCCACCATCTGTCCATTTGTAATCAACAAGTTAAAGCATCATTCTAGATGTCAAAGATGCCCAATATTAAATTAAATATTATTAGCACTTACTTTACCATTAACATTCAATTAACTAATACAATACATCACTATTAATTAATTTAAGTCCTATCACCTTTTGCTTTTCATTAACATAATCAATCTTTATTAGGAGACAAAGTCCTAGATCGCCGCCTAGAAACATAAACGATTGAAATGAAAGCATTTTTTTACATTATACCATAAGTACTTTTATATCTATTTTGTAATATTTTGAAATAAATTAAAGACCTTTCAAAAAAATAAAAAAGAAAAGTGTTTCTAAGGGTTTTTGAGTAATTTTAAGGTGAATTATCACCCAGCTACCAAATTTAAAGCATATATTCAACTAACTATCATATGTATGTAGGGTTAGCAGAAAATCCCAAATTACTAGTGAGATTCATGATGATTTTTCGTTCCAAAAAAAAAATCCGACCATGATTTCCTAATAGATGGTACACCAATGTCAATTGGAATTTTCTCGAGTCGAGTAGCATAGTAGTCATTCGACTTGAGATACCACTGTGAATATATGAGATATCCTCTACACTTTTATGGCAGTCACGTCACCGATCTATTTAGATCAGACCTCCATCTATTCGTTGGGTGTGGACTGATGCTCATGATATCCTGTGAGTATCAGATAGAATTCATCAGTCCTGTGTACAAGGCATAGATATCATGTACGTATTTGCTATCTAGTAAATCCATGGCCGTGTATACTTCGGATGCGAGTTCCAAGTGTTATTTAGATATCGTAAATTTAAAAGTCGATTATATTATACCTCAGGGATTTGACATTTTTATTTATATCACCGGTATAATATTGATAGCCTATGACTGAGGGATTATACGTATGCACCTCGACTTGCATAGTTTAGCAAGATTATCCGTGGTAGTCATAACGCATTAGTGGGTGAATTATGGACATGAAATTTGATTTTGTGACGAATAAACCTAAACTTAGAGAGTCCCACAATATGAAGTGTACTCGTTGAGTACTTGAACAATGCGTTATGAATATATACAAATTATTCATAATACTTTACCGGATTAAATGAGTTAATTCGAATCGTTTAATCGGTTAAACGAAAATACATGCATTAAGGGATTTTGGTCAATTAATAATTAATATATATTTTTATTTTATACAAAATTTGATTAGATACATATTAGTTAATTGTGAAATGAGATTTTGACACATGTCATTAATATATTTATTTTGTTGTTTGTGTGTAAATAAAAAATACATATATAATAATAATTGTATTAATTAATTATTTAGATATTTAAATGTTAAATATTTAAATAATTAAATAAGATCTATGTTTCATAATTGTTATGTAATATGGCTAATATTATTGGTAACAAATGGCATGATTTTTTAAGTTTGAAAAATTCAAATTGAATTTGAATTCTTTAAATGTGATTAAATAAATTAAAATGATCATTTTACCCCAAGTTCATTTTTACCCTAGTATATGTAGACGCTGATTTTCGCCCGACGTCTACAATCGAGATTTCATAGAGGGGAACTGGCGATCCTGCAAAACAAAGATGTAGAGTGAGCGAGGAGGGACTACCCCCACCAGTGTGGTGGATGCCGTAGGCACTCCGACGCCCAAGTCAATGATGGAAGTGAGGTTCTAAAGTCGTAGAACAACAAACAAAGGTAAGATGTTACCTTGATCCCCGTGGGTTGCCGTGAGGGCGGTAGGTTGGAGGTGAAGAGGGCTATGTAATAAGTGTTCAAAGATTCTAAGTGTGAGAGCTTGTCCTTCAAAAAAAGTCACTTCCTCTTGGAGCCTCGTTTCCTATAAATACATGCTCTAGTAACGTGTGTCTTTATTGCCATTTGACTGCTCGTCCGTTGGGTCATGGTAACGGTCGACTTTATGAGGAGCTATTACTGCGTTTTTGCCCGTTGTAGGCTGGAGCGAATGGGTTATGAATGACGTTTATGAACTTGAGCGTTACGTGGACTGGCCTTTGGATGGTCCTTCGGTTACGGGTGTTGAAACTCATTGGGCCTGGGCCTGCATTATGCCTTTGGGGTTTGGTTAGGGGTTTCGAGGGTGCATCCAGTAGTGGTCCTGGAGTAAAAGGTCGAAATTGCCCTTTGACCAAATTTGGCCCGTACAGTATATAAACTGAAAAATTTTTTATTTTTTCTCTTCATTAGAAGCCTTGGTCGAAACTGTTGAGTTCTAATATAGGTCCCAGATCATGAAATCAAGCATAAAATTCGCATGAATACATCAAAGGAATAAGGCGGAATTCATACTCACATTGAATGGTTTGATGCTAGGAAGAACAAGACCCATTTTGCTCCTTGTTGAAGCTCGGTTTTGACCTCCAAAAACAGCAGGGACTGCTCGTGGGGGGCTGTTTTGATGCTCCAAAAATCGGCCATGGAAGACCACCATTGAAGCTCCAAGCTTCAAGCTTCAATAACAAATCCAAGCTCATAAATTCGTTTCCCTATCACCTATGTATAACCCAAGTGTGTGCTAGCACATTGTTCTTCTCCATATTAATTGATCAAACCAAAAAATTGATGAAGAATTCGGTTCCAAACCGTGGAGAGATGAAGAAGATTTTGGCTGCTCCAAAAGCCTAAATCGTGAGTCACCTCCAAGGAGAGAGAGAAGAGCCGAGAATTTCAATGCTTAGGAGAGAGAGAAAATAAAAAGCTTTTTATATATATTACTTTAAAACATTTACCAAGTAAATAAAAAAAGTATATATTAACTTTAAATCAAAAGTCAAAAGAAAAAGCAAAAAAAAAAAAGCAAAAAGGTACTAAGTCATATCAACTTTATTCCATCACTTTTACTTTTCACATCAAGTCACTTTATTAAAGTGACATCATGTCATCAGTCACATCACTCAAAGTGACAAGTGATTTGACACGTGATGCGACTAGTGATTTGACGCTTGAAGTGACTTGCCTGCCGCGCTCGATTCAAAATACGAATGCGCTCGCAATCACTCTCGGGCTCGGGTTCGCTAATTCCAAATTAACGAATTTTCCGTCGCGTCGTAATTAAATGATTACGCCTAGCGAAATCACTATTCACGTCGCTAACGAATTAATTCTAAATTAATTTGTTCGCCCGAATTAAAATCTAATTTTAATTCCGCGTCGAAATCCAATTTCTAATAATATATCAAATATATTATTTTATCGATTAATTCCAAATTAATCGTTCTCTCTCTTTAACGATATTTTATCCGAGATAAAATATCTCCGTAATTAATCCCAGATTAATTTTCTCTCTCTAGAAATTAATCTTCTCTCTTTACTAATTAATCCCAGATTAATCATAGTGCGAGTCATACGTCATCGGTGAATCTTCAGGAAGCGACCCATGAGATCTCCGGATATGTTGGCAGTAAATACGGTCGTCGGACTATCCGAACACGTAAGTACCTCGTACTACGTTTATACCGATTTACAAGACAAGGTTGGCTTCTAGCAAAGCGCCATGCCTACCCAATTCTCCAGAAATATTCTTACAGGAATATATAGATCTGTATCAAGCGTAGTATACCGTAGTATTGTGCATATCGGCCCAGTATCGGATAGTCACGTGCTAGGCCTGGGGCTGGATAAGTGTCTGCCCCGTCCGAAGCACATGTCGGATGTCTGGTAACTAGTCTCTATAATCGGATATACATGACCTTGTCATAATATCCCGATGGCGGCAGCACTAGAGTACTAATACCGTATCCTGCGTGACATCATCTCCACTATGACTGGAGAGATACTTCCGTCTTGACATCACACCAATACTCTACGACTCTCAATATACTCAGCTTGGCGTACACAGAACCGGTTAGAGTCCTAGACGACCAACAAAGTCTATTGATTGTCGTAAGCATTAGCGGTGCAAGTCTCAGGTTAAGACCAAAACACCTACCTGATTTCGGATTCCCATAGACACATAGTCATAATACCAATGGGATTCCGAGGGGTCTATCCAGAGCGAAGCTATTTCCCGTACCATCGGTGAAACACAACCTCCTATCGCACTTGCATAAGTATCCAATACCCTTATATATATGAGAACTATGCCGTTGTGCCCTCACAACGCGCACAAGTGCAATACTAGCCTATTCCGCATTATCGATGTCCAGTCTCGATAATACTACGACTAGGGATATTTAATGATTAATCCTTCGTGGACTGATACTGTCTCATATCATCTCAATCCAGGAACTAATCATATGGACCTCTCTTCATTTATATATCTAAGGTGATCTAATCACAAATGATGAGAGTACAATCTCCTTTGTCACATAGTTAATTTGTACAACAACACCGTGATCTGTACAAATAGTGACGCTATGGGTCATAATTGTCCAACAATCTCCCACTTGGCACATAGCCAGTCACTCAAGTGTCCTACACCCGAACTATGTACGGTTGGCTCAAACTGCTGAGAAATGCTTTCGTCAGCGGATTTGCATGATTATCATCTTGATGCGATTTATTCGATCATCACATCGCCACGATATATGATCCGAATGAATCAGATGAGTATCTAAGTATGTATCTGGATCGTTGATGAGACCATTAATTCTTTAGCCTGTGCTGACGCCTAGCTCAGCTGCTAACAGAACTATATCTAATCTAATTAGATTTGTATCGACCCAAATGACTTCTATTGCTGCTTCAGCTGCAGCAACACCCGCATTTGTTGCTTATTCGGTAACAGTATCTTGCTTGGAAGATTTCCAGCTCACTTTACCGTTATTCAAACTATATAGCACCGTTTGCGACTTTTAGTCGTCTTTATCGGTTATAGGAAACTTGCTACAGTGACCCCAGTCACTTCAAGTTCTCCTTCTCCATAGACTAAGACAGCATCCTTAGTTCTCTAAGATACTAACGGATGTTCTTAACATCAATCCAGTGACTATCACTCGGATTGGCCTGTTTGTGAATCCATATGCTCAAAGCGTATGATACACCAGGTCTCGTACATTTTTCAATGTACGTTTTCTAGGAGAGTATTTCGAAAGCCAAGCTTTCGCCGATATTTATTTTATGGGAATATCATTTCCAAGAAATGACGTATTATCATTATTTTATAGGACAGCCACTATCAGTGCGCTCCCACTAACCTCCTTATATACACAAGAAATATTTTCGTTTTGAATTAAATCATACACCATTATGATTATATCAAAACGATAATTCTAAGAACCTAATGCTTGTTATAATCCAATCATGGATCAATAACTGCATTATCCAAATGGATTTACCGTGGCAACAGGTAAAAGGTTGAATCGTAATCAACACAATGTTGATAACGATACCTTTCCGTTAAAAGCCTAGCTTTATACGCTGGTATGTTGCCATCCATGTATGTCTTCCTAGAAGACTTTTAAGTACCATTAGGCACAATGCCTTGTGGTACATCAACTAGTATCCAAACTGGTTGATATACATGGAATCCATTTCGGATTATACGGCACTTTGCCATAATTAGGGAGTTGATATCTTATATCACTTCCTCATACGTAGTCAGTTGGTATTCCTCAATAAGATTCACATCTTTATGAGGTTAGATCAGAAACCCATACCCCAGGTTGTTTTCTGACTCTGTCCGACCTACGCGGTTCTTGTGTATTCGAAGATTAATGGTAATAGTCTCATCCTGGATGAACTATTCATGTTCCATTAAGATTCAGTGCCTTGAACAGTATTACTCCGATTTCCATCGAGTTATACTATCCTCCCACTTACCACTGCATATCGGTATTCCTCTCAGGAAAACCGTATGGTGAGTAACAATCTAATTGTTCTCTTGTGAGGTGTATAAGTACAATACTTATGGTATCCCTAGGATAACCTACATTTGGCACTTATCCTATTTGGGTTTTAGTTTGGTATCATCCAAACATATGCCTAGCATACCCAAATTATCAAGAATGAGAAACCCGGTTTCTTTCCCGTTCATATCTAATATGATATCTGTCAAACAGATTATTATGGAACCTTATTCAAAATAAGTTCTTGCACTGTTTAAAGCTTATCCGTTGAAGGAAATGGTAGCTCAGAGCGACTCGTGATTAACCTTATCATGTCTAACAAAATTCGGTTAATCCGTTCGGACACACCGTCAAACTGACGTATTCCGGGAGGAGTCCTAATTTGAAAGAATACTATACTCTTTCATATATACAAGAAACTTATTGCTTAAGTATTTTCCATTACAGTCTTACCATGACGGTTTAATACTTTAGCCGATCTATTTGTCTATTTCGTGTCGAAACTCTAAAAGTTTCCGATTTGTGTTTCAAAAGACAAAAAACACAACCATACGCGATGCCACATCCGTACAGGTCACGAAATATTATTCCATATCTAGCCTAGCCTAGCTAGACATGGGCCCACTTGCTTCACTATGAAGTAGGGCTAACAGATCGGTGGCATTTACACTTTTACCAAGTAAATAGTGTTTTAGGCACTTTGCCCAAATAGACTAGATTCGTAGACTTTATTTGAATAATCAAATCAGTCCTAGTACCCGCTCTTCAAAAGTGCGGATATACGATTCTTGTTTAGTAGTGTCCCTGACAACTATGCCACAATTAAGTTTCTTAACTGATCAAATCAATTTGAGCTATTTATTTGTCATGTTATATAATTGAGATATCATTTATATTCAAAATATAAATCTGTTATTCACATCTAATGTGTTTATCTCAATATCATCTTTATATAATAAAACACTTTAGTGTTCTAGAATATAAAGGTACACCCGCAGCGGGTTATACGCGATATAGAGATAATGTTTCTAGTCAAACTAGCTACATTATAACAGTTTCTAAATTTAAGTACTAACCCGAAGGTAGTTCCTAAATTCAGATATCTACGGTTAAAACAGCGACTTTCGTCCCGTTTTCAATTCGCAGATAAATCTCAATTGAAGTCAGTATCCTGTTCAAAAAGATTCTGAACATCAATATATATATTTATTTATGTACCACACTAAGTATCTAAAATCCAATTTTAATACTTGCTGTGAACATAATTATGACAAACATAATGGATTAAGCACTTAAGTTATCATTACATGATCTTCCAAAGATTATGCTCTACTATTTGCTTAACTCCAGGCTTAGGCATAATACGTTATTTTATCAAATAAAATAAGTTATTATTTTTCCAGGACCATCCTGAAATTTATTCCCAATTTGAAAATTAAAATCGTTTAAATACATTTTCACCCAGGATTATGTCTTAAACACTAATCTTTCATTTTTATATCTTGATTCTAATAGTCCAACTATTTAATCAACGATTAATGGTACTATTTATTATAATGATTATAATAGTCCAACTATATAATCAAATATAATCTAAATTAATTAACCTCAATTACATTGATTACTATAATCCAATTATAAAATCAACTGTAAACTGAAATTAATTAATTCAAATATATTGATTAATATAATCCAATTATATATAATCAAATATAATACAGTCCAACTGTTTATAAAAACAACAATTTAAATATTAGTCCAACTAACATTTAATCTAACGACGAAATAATTTGAATGAGCGCGTATGGCGAGTAATTGAACGAGTATTGCAAATTCAATTCTTGCCTCCCACTATTTTTCGGCGAGCCTCTAACCCTCTGTCGAGTACTCGGGAAACCGTGTTTCCTAGTGGGCTAGGATCCCGTTAAATATCACACAATCTTGACTTTGGCCAACAAATTGTATGATAATTAACTAGGTAGATCTCGAAGATCAATTGGATCCCATCCAATTCCTAGATCCAGTAGGCGGATATCCAAATCCTAAACATATATCTTATATATGCCAATACATCCAATGTATTACCTAACCTTTTTCCTCTGAATCAACTAAGCCTTGGCTTTGGCACAACAAACCTAGTGATCCCAGTCAAGCGCGACCCATTGACCATGGAAAGCTTCGTAATCAATGTCGATGGACAAGAAGTGGTCTTGACTTTGGCCAACAAACCACAACTTGGACAAGACACCGATATGGAACAAAGCCTTCGTGATTCAAACACATCTTCGACGGACAAAGGGCTTGACTTTGGCCAACAACCCAATGCCAATCTCGGATCTTGAGTAAGAATCACTCAATGGAAGGAAAAACACTTGATATTAAGCGAGGGTTTTTCGCGTGCAATTGGCTACCAATTTATTATCTTTATTAAGGTCTCATCATATACACCTTAAACATGCATTCTAAACACATAATAAAGCGCATATGAAATAAAATAATAATGATATGCGGATGGATACTTTACATTGATCCTAGATCAAATCTCTCATTTTCTCTCTCCAAAACTAGCACATGTATTTACTTCTACCCGTTACACTACACTTCTAAAGAAACCTCATTTACATTGAGGGGAATAGGTGAGAAGAGAATACAAAGAGTATAGAGGTGATAAGGCTGGACACGCAGGTCCAATTAATAAATCAAATTTATTACAACAATTTCCAAAATTGCCCCACCCGACTAATATCCATCCGATATACATTATTCATGCATCGCAACCATGTATTCATACAAGCATGTTATCAATCAATCTAATCCAATTAATTAATCTGATAATTAGTGATCATCCAATGTTCAAAACGATTTGATTTTTGCGCGAGTCAAACTCGTTTTGCGAATAAGTACTCAAAGTACGAATTCTTGAATTAAATTAAATTACATAATTAAATCCAATTTAATACGCATTTAATTCTAATTCACTATTTAATTCCAAATTAAATATTACACTTTTATTAACGAACCTTTACGACTTAAATTCCAAATTTAATCGCAACGGGTCTCAAAGCCCGATTAACATCTAATGTTTATTTAATTAAAGTCCAATGGCTTTTAATTAATTTCTTAAGGCGTGGACTTTTGGTCAACTCGGGTCAAACCAAATAACCAAAATCCAATCCGGGAGTTACCCCATAAGCCTTTAAATTAATTTTGGCCCATTAGGCCCAATTAAATAATTAAGGTCCATTAAGTCATAATTGGACTTTATGGATGGGTTTAGGCCCAATTGGATCCAACCAAATTTGCCTAAACTCAACTTTGTACAACAAAGCCCAAAAGCCCAATCACAACCTTAAAGGCCCAATTTCCAAAATAAGCCCAATTAATTAACTTATAAAATTCTAAATTCCATAATTAATTAACCTAAGTGTAATACACAATTAATTATCCAATTAACATTTCTAAAACATCAATTAGCCTAATTAATCATGCACTTTATCAACAAATAGTGTCCAACACAATTTTAACAAAATCAAACCCATTGCATGCTACTTATTCTCGGCAATTAGGGGGTTTTTCCAATCCGATTCGGTTTCAATCCAATTGAATCCACAATCATCATTTCCCAAATCAATTCAATTCATCCAATGAATTAAAATCAAAAAACACAATGAATTTCAAATTCAATTGAATTCGGCCAAGCCACTTTAATTTGGGAAAAATGTTCCAAATCAAAATTCAATCAAATTGAACTTCAAAACAACATTACCCAATTGTTTTAAGTCATCCAATGATCAAACAAACAAAATCACCAAGAAATTTAGGGTTCTTTAATTTCGGCCAACATAAGCAATTTGGGGAAATTTGTTCCAACACAATTTCAACAAATTGATCCAATCAATCCTCATTAAACATACTTAAAGCTTTCAAATCATCCAATTTCATCAAACATGCTCAAAATCAAGTTTACCCAAATTTTTCACTTTATGCCAACATAACAAATTGGGGAAATTTGTTCCAAACACAATTTCTTCAAATTGATCCAATCAATCATTAATTCATCAACATTTAAGCATACTTAATCAATCAATTTAATCAAATCATGCTTCAATTGATTTTACCCAATTTGTCATGCCCAAAATTTAGGGAAAATTGAATCCAATCCAATTTCATGAAATTGATCATACACAACTTCAATTCAACCTCATTCAAGCATACTTCATCAAACAATTCAACCAAATCATGCCTAAATCGAGTTTACCCAATTTTAACCCTAACTTTTTCATGCTTGATCAAAGCTCAAGATACCATTGTTGAGTTCTAATATAGGTCCCAAGATCATGAAATCAAGCATAAAATTCGCATGAATACATCAAAGGAATAAGGCGGAATTCATACTCACATTGAATGGTTTGATGCTAGGAAGAACAAGACCCATTTTGCTCCTTGTTGAAGCTCGGTTTTGACCTCCAAAAACAGCAGGGACTGCTCGGTGGGGGGCTGTTTTGTGCTCCAAAAATCGGCCATGGAAGACCACCATTGAAGCTCCAAGCTTCAAGCTTCAAAAACAAATCCAAGCTCATAAATTCGTTTCCCTATCACCTATGTATAACCCAAGTGTGTGCTAGCACTTGTTCTTCTCCATATTAATTGATCAAACCAAAATTGATGAAGAATTCGGTCTCAAACCGTGAGAGAGATGAAGAAGATTTTGGCTCCAAAAGCCTAAATCGTGAGTCACCTCCAAGGAGAGAGAGAGAGCCGAATTTCAATGCTTAGGAGAGAGAGAAAATAAAAAGCTTTATATATATTACTTTAAAACATTTACCAAGTAAATAAATAAAGTATATATTAAACTTTAAATCAAAAGTCAAAAGAAAAAGCAAAAAACAAAAAGGTATAAGTCATATCAACTTTATTCCCATCACTTTTACTTTTCACATCAAGTCACTTTTTAAAGTGACATCATGTCATGTCACATCACTCAAAGTGACAAGTGATTTGACACGTGATGATGCGACTAGTGATTTGACGCTTGAAGTGACTTGCCTGCCGCGCTCGGATTCAAAATACGAATGCGCTCGCAATCACTCTCGGGCTCGGGTTCGCTAATTCCAAATTAACGAATTTTCGTCGCGTCGTAATTAAATGATTACGCCTAGCGAAATCACTATTCACGTCGCTAACGAATTAATTCTAAATTAATTTGTTCGCCCGAATTAAAATCTAATTTTAATTCCGCGTCGAAATCCAATTTCTAATAATATATCAAATATATTATTTTATCGATTAATTCCAAATTAATCGTTCTCTCTCTTTAACGATATTTTATCCGAGATAAAATATCTCCGTAATTAATCCCAGATTAATTTTCTCTCTCTAGAAATTAATCTCTCTCTTTACTAATTAATCCCAGATTAATCATAGTGCGAGTCATACGTCATCGGTGAATCTTCAGGAAGCGACCCATGAGATCTCCGGATATGTTGGCAGTAAATACGGTCGTCGGACTATCCGAACACGTAAGTACCTCGTACTACGTTTATACCGATTTACAAGACAAGGTTGGCTTCTAGCAAAGCGCCATGCCTACCCAATTCTCCAGAAATATTCTTACAGGAATATATAGATCTGTATCAAGCGTAGTATACCGTAGTATTGTGCTATCAGCCCAGTATCGGATAGTCACGTGCTAGGCCTGGGGCTGGATAAGTGTCTGCCCCGTACGAAGCACATGTCGGATGTCTGGTAACTAGTCTCTATAATCGGATATACATGACCTTGTCATAATATCCCGATGGCGTGCAGCACTCAGAGTACTAATACCGTATCCTGCGTGACATCATCTCCACTATGACTGGATGGAGTGATACTTCCGTCTTGACATCACACCCAATACTCTACGATTCTCAATATACTCAGCTTCGGCGTACACAGAACCGGTTAGAGTCCTAGACGACCTCAACTAAAGTATATTGATTGTCGTAAGCATTAGCGGTGCAAGTCTCAGGTTAAGACCAAATACACCTACCCTGATTTCGGATTCCCATAGACACATAGTCATAATACCAATGGGATTCCGAGGGGTCTATCCAGAGCGAAGCTATTTCCCGTACCATCGGTGAAACACAACCTCCTATCGCACTTGCATGAGTATCCAATACCCAAATATATGAGAACTATGATGTTGTGCCCTCACAACGCGCACAAGTGCAATACTAGCCTATTCCGCATTATCGATGTCCAGTCTCGATAATACTACGACTAGGGATATTTAATGATTAATCCTTCGTGGACTGATACTGTCTCATATCATCTCAATCCAGGAACTAATCATATGGACCTCTCTTCATTTATATATCTAAGGTGATCTAATCACAAATGATGAGAGTACAATCTCCTTTGTCACATAGTTAATTTGTACAACAACACCGTGATCTGTACAAATAGTGACGCTATGGGTCATAATTGTCAACAAAGAAACCTCCTCCATGGAAAAAAGCTCCCAAAATATTTTTGATGAAGAAACTTTGCAAATGATGAAATCAAGAAGAAAGCTTAAAGAAATTAGGAGATTTTGAGGTAATTTTAATATTCTTAACTTATAATGTTTGTTTCTTGTTCTTGAGCATCTAGAAATAGTTCTAGGGTTTCTTCCTTTCTTATATTTTGGGGTTTTTTTAATTTGGAGGATGGATTGAAGGCTATATGCATGTGTGAAATTAGATTGAATGATATTAGTGTAATATTAGTTCAATTTTATCATTTGATGACTTGTTTCCATTCTAGAGTGTTATGACCACTCTTGTAACTCCTAGAATTGTTATTGAGTTCTTATTTTGTGGTGACTTTGGTTGGTGTGAGTATTAATTTATGATTATTTTTGAGAGGAAAATTGGATTTTTAAAGCATGAAAAATGATATTTTTGGTTACCAAATCAGATCTGGAATATCTGTGATTGTGGTGGATGCAAGGTATGCAAAAGTGTTTTATAAATGTATTAGATGCATTTTGGGTATTGGAACAATTGCCGGAAATTGTTTCGGAGTTGAAATATGCGAAAACTGTGAAAAAACTGCGTTACCGGTGAGTTTCGAGTTTACCGGGTGTCCGCTGTCCACTATGAATTGGCTACTGTTTGGACAGCCCAAGAACTATTGAGGCTGATCTGGGCAGCCCCCATGTGTATTGGTTGGTCGGTTCGGACAAAAACACATTTTATGCTACTTTACGGAAAAACTTTTTCGTAAACGTTTCACAGTTTTTCAAACTTACTTATGGCGTTATTTCATATCGAATAAATATTTTTAGGTGAAATATGAATGAATTATTCATATTGGATATTGAATAATTTATTTGGTAAGTTTTAAAGTTTTAAAGTTACGATTTCGCCCGAACCGCACGCTTCTGCTGCTCCGCGCTAAAACCCCAACAAAATGGTATCAGAGCAGGTCTGATCCTTCATCCATTACATCTATCATGCTTGATATATGATATATTATCCAATTTTGATATTTGCACATGCATGTAATTTAGATGTTCTCAACTTTTCGGTTCTACGCTAATGGAAAACATAACAGAGATTTAATGGTTAAGTTAAGTTATGTTTTCCCATGTAGATTTAAACTATTAAGAAATTGATCTAGATTAAAATATGCATTTGATGTAGAGTAAAACCCTATTTAGGAATATCCCTGCTTAAATAAGGCATTAAAGTAACTGTATTAGGGATACTTGTCTCTTGGTCCGCCCAGTCAGTACGAATGCAAATGATTTCCTGATGTTGTAGCTGTATCGTGCCAAAGCTGTGCAGTTTTGGCTGATGGAAGTTTATTTACGCCGGTAGAACTTATATGATAATAGAAATTCAAGTGAAACCGGAAATCCTGAATGTGCCAAAGCTGCCAGGAGTACATCAGTAGCTTGAGTTTGCCACTGACAAGTGAAGCCTTGATACGCCTCCTTGTGAACGTGCCAATGCTGTCATAACGAGAAACGGTCAGGACCAAAATCAGGAGTCACAGTGAGTGTGATTTACAAAGAGTTGTCTACTTGTGAATATACGTAGGCGAGACCGTGCCAAAGCAGTGAGTCGAAATATCTTCATGTGGTCCACTTCTCACTATGGAATTCAATTTAATAATTGGATTCCCATTTTCCGTTGGGGATTAAGATATTATGTAAAGTAGTGGGAGGCACTGCTGGGTTAAAAATCCATAACTAAGGCAGTGTGTTAATATTATGAAAATTAGCGCTCATGTTTCCTTTATTATATGTGTATATAGAATTAAACTTCTAATCCACTGCATGCATATATATATATATATATATATATATATATATATATATATATATATATATGTTTTCTGACTTTCCTTATGGTTGCATATTTCTAGAATAGATTCTAGATTAAGAATAGGCTTGGATATTGTTAGATTAGACAAAACCATCGGGAACTGTTGTTTTGATTTTCTTGAAAATCAAGATGGTTAGTGACTTAGTTACTACGTCACATTAGGTAATCTAAATAGATATCCGTTTTAGGATATAATTCTCTAGAGATAATATTTTCTTTTGCCAAAAGGAATTGACGTGAATTAGTTATTCTCGAGATTCTTGATTGGTATTAAGAAAACCCCATTAGGTATTTGTTTATTTAGTAATGATATTTCTTGGCTTTAGTGACTTTAGAGGTCATATGTCTGACACAGTTTGCTAATCAATTATTTGCAATTGTTGTGAATTGTTGAAGGCAAATTATAAAGCTAAAGAAAGAAGATGTGTGTAGTTGTGTGTAGAGAATATTGATTCTCACAATACGACAACTATAGGTATTAGATGCCAGATCTCCCGTCTAGTTATTTAAAATAGTGTTTAATGATTGTTTTGATATTTGATATCAGAACTTGCGACTATTGGATAGTTACTTGTTCTTTATAAACATTTATTTCATATTTTAATATGACTAGTAGTGTCATTGATGAAAAGATAAACATTAAGAAAAATATTCGGTTAACTAAATAATTTAGAACAATGTTTTATGAGATTTTATCACATAAGAATTAGATGCTTATTCCATATTGTAAATGATGGTCTGAATGAGATCACTCCACATCCTTATCTATTTAATGAATATTGTATTCAGGAATGTGATTAAATTTCATTTAACCAATGACCTGTTGGGGTTGGTGCTCAGAGCGCCAATTCCCCGTTGTATTTCCTTGAAAATACTATTGTAAATGTTTTATTTTGAATAAAATGAGCAGTTTCTATAATATAATATATCTTCTTATATAGTAAAGACGTAATAGACCTTAGAATGATTAGTCATGATACAGTTGCAAAAGCGTCGCAACTGACATTGAGTTGTATCATGACATTGTTATTCTCAGAAAGTTCCTGGTCAAGGTTTACACTACCTGGTCAGTAAAGTAAATATGTTGAGACCGGTACATGTCGTATACTGGAATATATGATTCCAATGATTTCTCAATGAACCACGAGTCTTAGAGACTCGTATAGACGTGTAGGTGTTTTTATAGTAGATAAACATTGAAAAACTCACCGAAGATTCTTAATAGATGGTACACCAACGTCAATAAGAATCTTCTCGGGCTGAGTAGCATTTTTTATTCTTCGACTTGAGATGCCATTATGGGCACATGAGACATCTTCCACACTTAGATGGTAGTCACGTCACCGATCTATTCAGATTAGACCTATGCATGTTCGTTGGGTGTAGACAGATCCGCATGGTGTCCTGTGTGTGTCGAGATAAGATCCGTCAATTCTGTGTATAGAGCATAGGTAGTCCATATATGATTAGCAATCAGATAAAAATCATGGGTCCGTGGTACACTTTAGAAGTGAGTTCTAAGTGTTCTTTTAGAGATTGCTAATAGAGACGTCGACGAGATTGTCCCTATAGAGATTTGACGTTTACATCTATATCTCTGGGATATATCCGGATACCTGTGACGGAGGAATTCAACATATACCATGACCTCGACCTGTATGATTTAGCAAGTTTATCCGTGGTCGTCATAATTTACGGGTGGATAAATTATGGACACGAAATTGGATTTCGTGATGGATATGCCTGAATCTAGAGAGTCTCACTAGTGAAATATACTCGTACAGCACTAGGACAACTTTTATGAATAATACTGATTATTTATAAGTCGTTTAAATATTAAATGAAAAATACATGCGATGAGACCTAATAGTCATTTCCTAATTATTGTGTATTTGTATTTAATGATAGATTTTATTAAATACACATTAATTAAATGTCAAATTATGATATTTGATATATATAATAAATATATATATATTTGGATATTTAAGTAAATATAATACTATATTTAAAATATTTGTATTTAAATAATTATTTAATTGTTAAATAATTAAATTAATTAAAAATATAAATATCTTAAGTTTTGATATTTTAGGAGATGATTTAAGTTGCTTTATTTGACTTGTTGAATTTTCATTAAATAAGTAATGATCAAAGATGCAAGTTGATTAAAGTAAATTTAATGAAACAAAAAAAAAATCTAGATATTTAATACTATACAAATTCGGCCAAGGCTATTTTGGTGTAAGTATATATTGTTTTTTTTTTCATTTTATTAGGTTAAGGTTCATAAGTTATCAAAAAAAAACACAAAAGAGCTGAGAGAAAAGTTTGAAGACACAGAAGAAAAGCTTGAAATACTTTGATTTTTGTAAGTCTTTCTTTAAATCTTTCAACTTAGAAAATATTTCTAACATGCTTAGCTTCAACATGTGTTGCTAGGATGTTGTCTCTACACTTTTAGTTTGTTTTTTAATTGGTTATAAATTTGTTTGAAAGATGTATGTATGTATGGTTTTAAAGTGAGCTTGAAATGGTTTCAATGACTTACTTTTGATTATTTGATAATCATGTTTCCATTCTAGAGTTGCTAAGCCACTCATTGATAACCTAGAATTGTTCTTGAGTTGTTTCATGATGGTGAGACTTGTTTGGTGTGGTAAAGTTGAATTAAAGTGATTGATTTAATTGATTTGGTAAATTTTATCAATTGGAAGAAATTGTAAATTTAGGGTTCTTAACCCTTTCCAAATTTGAGGCTTTTCATATATGTGATGTATTATGGTGTAAATATGATGCATATTAATTTTTGAGTTGATTGGATTTGGTCTTGGCATATTTTGAACATAAAAGGACCAAATTACAAAAACTGAAAAAATGAGGAAGCTATTCGGTAATTAGCTAAAAATTGGGGATTTTATTACAATCTGATTTTGATGTGTTGGACATGTTGGAAATCATTTTAGAAATGATTTAGAATCATCCAAAATTATATTTGACACTTTTAGGACTAAAATGATCAATTTACAAAGTTATGGGGCAATTCGGTAATTACTAAGAAATTTGATTTCTTGTGTAATTACCGAGTGAGTTTTGAGCTTACCGGGTGTCCGCTATCAAAACAGTGAATTGGCCACTGTTTGGCCAGCCCATGAACTGCCCAAGAACTATTGGGGCTGACTTGGGCAGCCCCTATGTGTATTGGTTGGTCGGTTCGGACAAAAACGCGTTTTATGCCACTTTGCTGAAAAACTTTTTCGTAAATGTTTCGTAGTGTTTCAACTTATTTATGTCGTTATTTGATATCGAATAAATATGTTTAGGTGAAATATGAATGAATTATTCATATTGGATATTGAATAATTTATTTAGTAAGTTTTAAAAAGTTTAAAAGTTATGATTTCACCCGAACCGCGCGCTTCCGCTGCTCCCGTGCTAAAACCCCAATAGCAGTAGACTACATTTCCAAATGGGTTGAAGTAACAACACTGCCATAAAATGACTCCAAAGTCGTGTTAAAATTCATAAAAAGAATATTTTCACTCGCTTCGGAACACCTTGAGCAATCATCAACGATGGTGGCACACACTTTTGTAACAGATACTTTGATGCACTTATATCCAAATACGGAGTTACTCATAAAGTTTCCATTGCTTACCATCCGCAGTCAAGTGGGCATGTTGAAGTTTCCAATAGAGAAATCAAAGGAATCCTGGAGAGAACTGTTGGTTCAACAAGGAAGTGTTGGACAATTATGACCAATAGCATCACTATTTGTACAGATTATGGTGTTGTTGTACGAATTAACTATGTGACAAAGGAAATTGCTCTTGTATCATTTGTAATTGGATTACCAAGATATATAAATGATAAAAGGTCCTTATGATTAGTTCCGGATTGAGATGATATAAGACAGTATCAATCCACGAAGGTTTAATCATTAAATATCCCTAGTCGTAGTATTATCGAGATTGGACATCGATAATGCGGAATAGACTAGTATTACACTTGTGCGCGTTGTGGGAGCATAACAGCATAGTTCTCATATATTTGGGTATTGGATACTCATTCAAGTGTAATAGGAGGTTGTGTTTATCGATGGTACGGAAACAACTTCGTTGTGGATAGACCCCTCGGAATTCCATTGGTAGTATGACTATGTGTCTATGGAAGTCCGAATCAGGGTAGGTGTATTTGGTCTTAACCTGAGACTTGCACCGCTAATACTTGCGACAATCAATATACTTTGGTTTTGGTCGTCCAGGACTTTAACAGATTCTGTGTACGCCTCTTCTTGGAATATTGAGAATCGAAGTGTATTGGGTATGATGTCGAGATGGAAGTATCACTCCAGTCATAGTGGAGATGATGATCACGTAGGATACGGAACTGGTGCTATTTTATCCTGCAGCTATCTGATGTTATGACTAGGTCATATTTTTTCGATTATAGAGACTAGTTACCAGAGATCCGATATGTGCTTCGTATGAGGCAGACACAATTCCAGCCCCAGGCCTAGCACGTGACATCTGATACTGGATTGAAATACGCAATACTACGTATACTACGTCTGATAAAGATTACATATTCCTTTAAATATATTTTTGGAGAATTGGGTAGGCACGGTGCTTTGCTAGAAGCCAACCATGTCTTGTAAATCGGTAAAAACGTAGTACTAGTTACGCTTCAATCGATCTTGGTTTGACCTTAGAAACTCAACATTGGTATAAGAGCCATGATTTAAGCATGAAATTGGAATTATGGTAAAATTGGGTAAAATTGATTTGAGTATGTTTTGATGAAACTAATTGTTTGAATATGCTTGAATGATGATAATATAGTGTTATGCATGATCAATTTGATGAAAATTGAATTGGATCAAATTTTCCCCAATAATTTGGCTTGGCCGAAAGTTATTTGTTACCCTAAGTCATGGTGATTTTTTTTTTTGATCATTGATGAGTTGAAATCACTTAGGATATGTTGATTTAGGATTTAATTGGATTGAATTCGGATCGGACAATAAAACCCTACAATTTCTGTGACTAGTAGCATGTAAAATGATATGATTTTTTGATTCAATTGTGTTAGACATGTGTTGATGATAATTAACATGATTAATTATGTAAATTTGTGTTTTGGAAATATTAATTTGGTTAATTAATTATGGCTATACACTTTAGATTAATTTAATTGTGAAATTTGGAATTTTGTAATTTAATTAATTGGGCCAAATTTGGAATTGGGCTTCTAAAGTTGTATTTGGGCTTAATGGGCTTGGTTGGGCCAAGTTTGGTTTGGGTTAATTGGTTAGATCCAATTGGGCCCAAAACCATATCCATAATGTCCAAATATAATTAAATGGATCTTTAATATTTTAATTGGGCCTAATGGGCCTAAATTGGTTTCTTGGCTAATAAGGGTGATTCCTTAAATGGGCTTTGGTATTTGGGTTTGACCCATGTTGACGAAAGTCCAAGCCTTTAGAAATTAATTGAAAGCCCATTGGACTTTAATTAAAATGACATTGGATGTTAAATGGGCTTTGAGACCCGTAAAGATTAGATTTAGAATCTAAGTCGTAAAGGCACATTAAAAAGTGTAATTATTTAATTAGAATTAAATATAGATTAGTATTAAATACAAATTAAATTGGATTTAATATTGTAGTTTAATATAATTCAAGAATTCGTACTTTGAGTACTTATTCGCAAAACGAGTTTGACTCGTGCAAAATCAAATCGTTGTTTGAACATTGGATGGTCATTAATTTCATATTAATTATTGGATTAGATTGATTGATAACATGCTTTGTGTGAATACATGGATGCGATGTATGAATAATGCATATCGGATGGATATTAGATGGGTGACGGCAATTTTGGAAATTGTTGTAATAAATTTAGAATTTATTAAATTGGACCTGCGTGTCCAGCCTATTACCTCTTGACTCTTTGTATTTCTCTTCTCACATATTCCCCTCAATGTAAATGAGGTTTCCTTTAGAATGTTTGTACATTGGGTAGAAGTAATATTTGTGCTAAGCGGGAGAGAGGAAATGAAGAGATTTGTTCTAGGAACAAACAGTGTTAAGTATCCATCCGCATATCATTATTATTTTATTTATACGCGCCTTATTATGTTTTTAGAATGCATGTTTAAGGTTTATGATGATGAGACCTTAACAAAGATAATTAATTGGTTGCCAATACGCAAAAAACCCTCAACATATATTAAATGTTTTTCCTTCCATTGAATGATTCATTCTCATGATCCAAGATTGGCACTGGTTTGTTGGCCAAAGTCAAGACCTTTGTCCTCGCGGATGTGTTTGAATCATGAAGGCTTTGTTCCATATCGATGTCTTGTCCAAGTTGTGATTTGTTGGCCAAAGTCAAGATCACTTCTTGTCCATCGACATCGATTACGAAGCTTTCCAAGTCAATGGGTCCCCGCTTAACTGAATCATTAAGTTTGTTTGTGCCAAAGCCATTGCTTAATTGATTCAAGGAAAAAGGTTAGGGAATATATTGGATATATTGGCATATATAAGATATATGTTTCGGACTTGGATGTCCACCTACTAGATCTAGGAATTGGATGAGATCCAATTGATCTTAGAGATCTACCTAGTTAAATATCATACAATTTATTGGCCAAAGTCAAGATTGTGTGTTATTTAACGGGATCCTAGCGCACTAGGGAACAAGGTTCCCGAGTACTCAACAGAGGGTTAGAGGCTCGTCGAAAATTAGTGGGAGGCAAGTATTAAATTTGCAAATTCGTTTAGTTTACTTGCCAATACGCGCTCATTTCAAATTTTTCGTCAATATTTAAATATATTAGTTGACTAATATTTAATCGTTGTTTTTAATTAAAATAGTTGGACTGTATTCAAACTACTTCAAATTATAGTTGATAATAGTTGGATTATAGTAATCAATATATTTGAATTTACCAATTAAATTATAGTTGATTATATAGTTAGACTATAGTAATCATTATATTAAATAGTACCTGAAATCGTTGATTGGATAGTTGGACTATAGCAATCAAGATAATTGAAAGATTAGCGTTTAAACATAATCCTGGGAGAAAATGTCATTAAACGGCTTTAATTTTCAAATTGGGAATGAACCTCAGGATAGTCCTGGAACTGAGAAGTTACTCTATTTGATAGAGAACCTCTTGGGCCTAAGCCCGGAGTTGAGCAAATAGTAGAACATGATCTTTGGAAGATTAATGTGATGATAACTTTAGTACTCAGTCCATTAATGCTTACCGCAATGACACTTTAATTCCGTCATCAAATTAAGGACTAGATCATTGTACCATAATGATGAAATTAAAGATCTTCATAGATTATTCTTAAATCTTTACGTACAAATTGTACAAGAAGCTCTTTCGCCCGTGTATGTTAGAGGGTACAACTGTCGAGCACTAGGTGTCACAGATGATTGCTGACATCGATCAGCTAGGTTAGCTGGGCGTTACCTACGTGGCCGAGACTGCCAAAGATTTGATCTTATAGTCTCTATCCGAATACTGGGGCAGGTTCATTGTGAACCAAGAGAAAACTCTTGGAGAGTTGATGGCTATGCTCTAGGAGGCAGAGCCGAGCTTATAAAAGGGCAAAGGCAAAATCATCACAAGTCTTTTAGGAAGACAAATGACATATCCCAAAATATCTGCCTAAAACTGTGGCAAACGGGGTCACTGTATGCGTGATTGCCGTGTGGACAAGGCACACATGAAGGAAGTAAAGAGGGGAAAGGCTCCGACTTTAAATATGTTTGTCATAAAGATGTTCGCTACTAGTATTAAAATTGGATTTTTGATATTGAGTGTGGTACATAAATATGTACTGGATGTGCAGTTCTGCTGATTAGCAGGACACTGACTTCAGTTGAGATTTATCTGCGAAATGAAAACGGGACGAGAGTCGCTGTTTTGTGTTAAACCATAGAGACCTAAGTTTAGGACTACCATTCGGTGTGTACTTAAATTAGGAAACTGTTACAATGTAACTAGTTTGACTAGAAACATTATCTATGTATCAGGGTTTAACCCGTTACGGGTATACCTTTATATTCTAGAACACTAAAGTGTTTTATTTTATAAAGATGATATTGAGATAAGCCATTAGATGTGAATAACAGTATTTATATTTTGAATATAAATAAATCTCAAACGTAAAAGATGAAAAACAAATAGCTCAAACTGAATTAATCAGATGAGACTTATTTATGGCATTGTTGTCTGGGACACATTAAACAAGACTCGTATATCCACACTTTTGAAGAGTGGATACTAGGACGGATTTGATTCTAATCAAATAATGTCTACGAATCTAGTTTATTAGGCAAAGTGCCTAAAATACCTGTTACTTGGTAAAAGTGTAAGTGCCACCGATCTGTTAGCCCTCGTTCATAGTGACGTAAGTGGGCCCATATCTAGCTAGCTAGAGGTGGATAGAACACTTCATAACCTTTACGGATGTGGCATCGCGTTATGGTTATGTGTTTTCTATTGAAACACGAATCGAAACTTTTGATAATTCAAAGAGTTTCGACACGAAGTTGACAGACAGATCGGCTAAAGTATTAAAACATCATGATTAGACCATGATGGAAATACTTAAGCAATAAGTTTCTCAAATATTTGAAAGAGTATAGTATTCTTTCATAGTGGACTCCTCCCGGAACACCTCAATTGAGCAGTGTGTCCGAACGGAGAAACCGAAATCTTGCTGGACAAATAAGGTTAATCATGAGTCGCTCTGAGCTACCATTTTCCTTCTAGGGAAATATATTAAACAGTGCAATACTTATTTTGAATAACGTTCCTTCCATAAAAATCTGTTAGACAGACTTCATATTAGATATGAACAGGAAAGAAACCGGGTTTTTTCTCATTCCTGAAGATTTGGGAATGCTAGGCATATGTTTGGATGATACCAAACTAGAACCCAAATCGTAATAAGTGCCTAATTTGTAGGTTATCCTAGGGTAACCAAGTATAGTACTTATACAACTCACTAGAGAACAATTTAATTGTTACTCACCATGAGGTTTTCCTAAGAGGAATACCTATATGCAGTGGTAAGTGGGAGGAAAGTAAAACTCGATGAAAATCGGAGTAATACTGTTCCAGGCACCAATTCCTTAACGGAACACAATCAGTTCATCAGGGATGAAACTGTACCACAATCTTCAAATACACAGGAACCGCGCAAGTCAGAGAGATTCAGAAAACAACCTGAGAGGTATGCATTTCTGATCTCACCTCATAAAGATGTCAATCTTATTGAGGAAGAAACACTGACTACGTATGAGGAAGTGATACAAGGTATCGAATCCCTATTATGGTAAAGTGCCATGATATCCGAAATAGATTCCATGTATACCAACCAAGTTTAGACACTGGTTGATGTACCGGAAGGCATTGTGCCTATTGATACTATATAAGTCTTCAAGGAAGACATACATGGATGGCAACATACAACGTACAAAGCTAGGCTTGTAGCGTATAAGGTATCATTATCAACATTGTGTCGATTGCGACGATCCCTTTTACTAGTTGCAATGGTCAAATCCATTTGGATAATGCTTGCTGATGCTGCATGTTTCATTTATGAAATATGGCAGCTGAACGTCAAAATCGCTTTCCTTAAACGGAAACCTTTGGAGGATGTTTACAACATCCTGACGGTTTTATCGTACCAAAACGAGAAAACAAGGGTTTGCAAGTTAATTCGATCCATTTATGGATTGAAGCAAGCATCACGTTCTTGGAACTATAGTTTGATGTAATCATAATGGTATATGATTTAATTCAAAACGAAATGATTCTTGTATATAAAAGAGGGTAATTGGAGCACACTGACAGTGATTGTCCTAAATAATGATGATATATCATTTCTTGGAAATGATATTCCCATAATAAAAATCGGTGAAAGCTTGGCTTTCATAAAAATTCTCCGTAGAATTCTTGGGAGAGACAAC
Source organism: Zanthoxylum bungeanum (assembly GCA_019454045.1). NCBI lineage: Eukaryota > Viridiplantae > Streptophyta > Magnoliopsida > Sapindales > Rutaceae > Zanthoxylum > Zanthoxylum bungeanum. The sequence continues at coordinate 125,451 of SKCR01027696.1, read as the reverse complement.
CTTTATTTTAGGAATAAGGATCTACTGGGATAGATCGAAAAGTTGTTGGCACTCTCCGAGAACTCGTACATTGAAATATATGTACGCGACCTGGTGTCTCTTATGCTTTGAGCATATGAAGTCACAATCAGACCAATCCAAGTGATAGTCACTGGATTGATGTTAAGAACATCCTTAAGTATCTTAGATGAAATAAGGATGCTTTCTTAAGTATGGAGAATGAGAACTTGAAGTGACTGGGTTCACTACTGTAAGTTTCAAACCGATAAAAACAACTATAAGTCATAACAAAGGTACTATATAGTTTGAATAACGGAACAGTGAGCTGGGAATCTTCCAAGCAAGATACTGTTACTGAATAAACAACAAAAGCAGAATATTGCTGCATCTGAGGCAGCAATAGAAGCCATTTGGATATATAATAATCCTAATTAGATTTGGAGTAGTTATGTTAGCAGTTGAGCTAGGCTATAGCACAGGCTAAAGAATTAATGGTCTCATTAACGATCCAGATATATACTTCAAATATTCATCAGATTCATTCGGATCATACATCGTGGCGATGTGATGATCGAATAAATCGCATCAGATGATAACATAGCAAATCCGCTGACGAAAAACTTTCCTCAGCAAAAGTTTGAGCGAACCGTACATAGTTCAGGTGTAGGACACCTGAGTGATTGGCTATAGGGTAAGTGGGAGATTGTTGGAAAATTATGACCCATAACATCACTATTTGTACAGATCATGGTATTGCTGTACAAATTAACTATGTGACAAAGGAAATTGCTCTTTATCATTTGTAATTAGATTACCAAGATATATAAATGATAAAAGGTCCTTATGATTAGTTCCAGATTTAGAAGATATGAGACGTATCAATCCACGAAGGTTTAATCATTAAATATCCCTAGTCGTAGTATTATCGAGATTGGACATAAAAAATGCGGAATAGACTAGTATTACACTTGTGCGCGTTGTGTGGGAGCAACGACATAGTTCTCATATTTGGGTATTGGATACTCATGCAAGTGTAATAGGAGGTTGTGTTTACGATGGTATGGAAACAGCTTCGCTCTGGATAGACCCCTCGGAATTCCATTGGTAGTATGACTATGTGTTTATGGAAGTCCGAATCAGGGTAGGTGTATTGGTCTTAACTTGAGACTTGCACCGCTAATACTTGCGACAATCAATATACTTTGGTTTTGATCGTCCAGGGCTTTAACCGGTTATGTGTACGCCTCTTCTGGGTATATTGAGAATCGTAATGTATTGGGTGTGATGTCGAGATGGAAGTATCACTCCAGTCATAGTGGAGATGATGATCACGTAGGATACGAAACTGGTGCTCTTTTATGCTGCAGCTATCGGATGTTTTGACTAGGTCATGTTTATCCGATTATAGAGACTAGTTACCAGAGATCTGATATGTGCTTCGTATGGGGCAAACACAATTCCAGCCCCAAGCCTAGCACGTGACATCCGATACTGGATCAAAATATGCAATACTACATATACGCCTGATAAAGATTACATATTCCTTTAAGAATATTTCTGGAGAATTGGGTAGGCACGGTGCTTTGCTAGAAGCCAACCATGTCTTGTAAATCGGTAAAAACGTAGTACTAGATACGTATGTGTTCGGATAGTCCGACGACCGGATTTACTGCCAACATATCCGGGGATCTCATGGGTCACTTCCCGAAGATTCACCGATGACGTATGACTCGCACATAATTAATCTAGGATTAATTATTAAAGAGAGAAAATTAATCTAGGATTAATTACAGAGATATTTTATCTGGGATAAAATATTATTTAAAGAGAGAGAACGATTAATTTGGAATTAATCGATAAAATAATATATTCGATATATTATAAGAAATTAGATTTCGACGCGGAATTAAAATTAGATTTTAATTCGGGCAAATGAGTTCATCTAGAATTAATTCGCTAGTGACGTGAATATTAATTTTGCTAGGCACAATTATTTAATTAAATTTGATTTAATTACGTCGCAACAGAAAATTTGTTAATTCGAAATTAGCGAACCCGAGCCCGGGAGTGTTTGCGGGCCCACTCGCATTTCGAATTCAAGTGAGGCCCACAAGTCACATCACGCGTCACATCACTTGTCATTCAAGTGATGGATGTCTTGTCACTTTGAGTGATTGACAACTAGTCACTATTCATGAGTGATGTGAGTGGTTGGAAGGCTTAAATGCCATGTACCTTTTTTGGATTTGGAAATTCAAAATTTTGGTATATCATTTAATTGATTTTAGAAATCAAAACAACCAACACTTGACATCTTCATCTCTTTCCTCTCTCAATACTCTCGGCCAAGGGCCAATTTTTCTCTCTTGTTTTTCCTTTTTTGCCGTGAATCACACAAGGGAAAATGTGAAGATTTGTTGCATATTTTCACAAGTGCTAGCACACATTATGAGTCATCCAAAGGTGATAGGGAAACTCATCTATGAGCATGGAATCTACAAACAAAGCATGGAGCTTGGAGATTCAACTTGGAGCACAAAAAGGAGCCATGGCCGAACCTTGGAAGAATTTTTATTGTTCCTCGCATCGTAAAAACCGATCAAAGTGAGTATTTCGCAACTTAACTTTTTTGTATTCACACATGTTTTACGCTTAAATCGATCTTGGTTTGACCTTAGAAACTCAACAGGATGGACTGGTTTACAAAATTGGATGACACATTATGGGCCTACCGGACACCTTACAAGACACCCATTGGAATGATGTTTAGGAAAGCATTCCATCTGCTTGTGGAGCTCAAACATAAAGTATATTGGGCACTGAAGAAGATAAAATTTGATCTATAAGCAGCATGAGAGAAACGGCTCCACCAATTGAATGAATTGGAAGAATTTCATCTTCATACTTATGAGAATGCCAAACTGTACAAAGAAAAGACCATCAGAATCATCAAACTCATTTTCAGCTTCCTCTTCACCTGATGGTACATACTGTCGTGGTACACGGTGAAGTGGCACATTATGAGGTGGTGGTAAATTCTGAGGTGGTGGTATATGCTGGGGTGGTGGTGCTCTGGGACCGCTACCAGTTTGAATAATCTCTACACTCTTGGACAATCTCTCCAAAGCAGTATTCATGTTCTCCATCATATCTATAAATTTCCTATCCAAAGCCTCAAGATTTTCATCAGTGGTTAGACCTGTCATCTCAACACTAAACAAACAGATTAGAAATAATAAGAAAGTAAAACAAATATGTAAATCCTCACAATGTCACGTGTTTACACTTGAATGATATCACTCCACCTGTGTTTGCACTCTATTGGCTTTTACCTGATACTGTCTCACAATCACTCCATTTACAACTCTTGAGTTCTTCCTCAATTCAAATATGAATCACACTCATCCAAGAATACAAAACCAAGTGTAGTCCTCAAGCTAGCATGAAACACAACGGACCCAATAATATATATATATATAGGGCAGACGGAAACAAAATGCGAACAAGAATATCAATGATGAAGACTCAATCAATAATACTTAAGCTAGAGTAAATAGAATAAAGAAGTAAACAATTAGCACAATGGAAAAAAAATAAGCATGCAAATTCACGGTCGTATGCAATTTCTGGAGAAAATTTGGCACCTCTATAGAAATTTTTATGGAATACCCTCCACGGGCACCTAAATGATAATATGGAACAAACTAAATTCAACCAAAAAATTTCACTTTTTTACTCTCTTTTTTTCAGACTTCAATAGGGTTTTAGAATCAAATCACACAGCCGCCAAAGAACATGCTTATTTCTTCACCATATGCTAAAGAACAGAATATATATGACGAACTATATGAAGAACATAACAAAATCGAGATCCAGAAATAAACAAAGATTACAGACTGATATGAAGAATGTCAACAAAAACCCAGAACTGGAACATGATAAAAGATAAACTGATATGCAGAACACAACAAAACCGGATACAGAAATAAACAAAATGAAAACGAAACAAGATTCGACAAGAACTGAAACGAAAATAATAAAGAACGAAAATAAAAAAAAGAATCAAACAAAAAGTAAAGATAGGAAAATCAGACCTTGGAACCCTGAGCTCTAGATACCAAATGATAAGAAACCCACTTGGATTCGAAATCCAAGCAAACCCCAAGCAACAGACAGAACCCCAAAACCGCAAATTTGATTTTGTAGGAACAAAACCCTTCCAAGACCACAAAGAAGACCCACAAAAAACTTGCCCTTGAGAACCTTTAAGATGATTCCTTGTAGTGTTTTGCTAGCAATGGAGACGCCACTAAGTTTTCCAAACTTAGATAAGTCGATTTTAACTTGAAAAGGGGAATCCCTCCCTTACAAGAATTTGACCATAGCCAAAAAAGAATAAAGCTGTAATATTCTCTCATATTCGTTGATTGTTTTCAAAATGAAAAAGAAAGAAAGCTTAAATAGTGTTACAAAGAGAAACACTAAAGGCATAAAGACAAAAATGCCCCTAAAGGCTAAATTACAAAATTACCAAAGTCTTCAGTCTTCAAAGACCTGTGATGCTTCATTCAAAACTGATTTGGGCCAAGTGAAGTGGCTTTTGTTGGACAATTATTACCCATAGCGTCACTATTTGTATAGATCATGGTGTTGTTGTACAAATTAACTATGTGACAAAGGAGATTGCACTCTTATCATTTGTGATTAGATCACCTAGATATATAAATGATAGGAGGTCCTTATGATTTTTTCCTGGACGGAGAATGATATGAGACAGTATCAGTCCACGAAGGATTAATCATTAAATATCCCTAGTCAGAGTATTATCGAGATTGGACATCGATAAATACGTAAAAGACTAGTATTACACTTGTGCTCATTATGAGGGCACACGACATAGTTCTCATATATTTGGGTATAGGATACTCATGCAAGTGTAATAGGAGGTTGTATTTTACCGATGGTACGGGAAACAGCTTCGCTCTGGATAGACCCCCTCGGAATTCCATGGTAGTATGACTATGTGTCTATGGAAGTCTGAAATTAGGGTAGGTGTATTTGGTCTTAACCTGAGACTTTCACACGCTAATACTGCGACAATCATATACTTTGGTTGCGGTCGTCCATGGCTTTAACAGGTTCTGTGTACGCCAATACTGGGTATATTGAGAATCGTAGTGTGTTAGGTGTGATGTCAAGACGGAAGTGTCACTCCAGTCATATGGAGATGATGGTCACGTAGGATACGATACTGGTACTAAATACTACAACTATCGGGATATTATGACTAGGTCATGTTTATCCGATTATTGAGACTAGTCACCAGACATCCGACATGTACTTCGTACGGGGTAGACACAATTCCAGCCCCCGGCCTAGCACGTGATCATCCGATACTGGACAAAAATACGCAATATTACGTATGCTACGCCTGATACAGATCTTTTATTTCTATAAGGATATTTTCGGAGAATTGGGTAGGCATGACGCTTTGCTAGAGGCCAACCTTGTCTTGTAAATCGGTATAAATGTATATGAGGTACTTACGTGTTCGGATAGTCCGATGACCGAATTTACTGCCAACATATCCGGGGATCTCATGGGTCGCTTCCAAAGATTCACCGATGACGTATGACTCGCACTCTAAATTAATCTGGGATTAATTAGAAGAGAGAGAAAATTAATCTGGGATTAATTGAGGAGATATTTTTTATCTGGGATAAAATATCCATTAAGAGAGATAATGATTAATTTGGAATTAATCGGTTTAATTAATATATTTGATATATTAAATGAATTAGATTTCGACGCAGAATTAAAATTAGATTTTAATTCGGGTGAACTAGTTAATTTAGAATTAATTCGTTAGTGACGTGAATAGTGATTTTGCTAGGCGTAATCATTTATTACGACGCAACGGAAAATTTGTTAATTTGGAATTAGTGAACCTGAGCCCGAGATTATTGCGAGCGTATTCGCATTTCGAATTCGAGTGCGGCACGCAAGTCAAATCAAGCGTCAAATCGCTAGTCGCATCTAGCGTCACTTCAAGCGTCAAATCACTTGTCACTTTGAGTGATGTGACTTGACAACTTGATTGATAGATGTGACTTGATGGAGTTGTTGAAAAGCTTTTGAAAGCTTGAAAGATATTATTATTATTATTATAATAGGTGTTTGACTTTTGGTTTTGGTATTAGATACAAAAATTAAAACAACAACTTCACTTCTTTTCTCCTACACTCACGCCCAAATGGGCATTTTCTCTCCTCTGGTTTGCTCACTGTCGAGCAGTGAAGGGAAGCACAAGAGTGTGATTTTATGGCAAAATCACAAGTGCTAGCACACTTACGAGACATGCGAAGGTGATAGAGAAGTCCACCCATGAGCTGGGAACCATTCGACGAAGCTTGGAGCTTGTTCGAGGAGCTCAAAAACAGAAAATGGAGGAGATCCAAAACTGCAGTTGCCGTGAAACCAGTGAGCAGTTTTTGAAGTTTTGTTGCCTCTACGTCGCTCAACTGATCGATGTAAGTATTCCGCAACTTCTTCGATTTGTATTCGCACTTGATTCATGCTTATTATTGATCTTGGGTCCTTAATAGAAACCAACAATGGCATCTAGAGCAAGGTTGAGCATGAAAAAGTTTGGGCTTAAAATTGTGGGGTAATTTGTATTTGAGCATGATTTGAATAAATTGGATGTTTGAGTATGCTTAATACATGTTGAATTGAAGTTTGATTGGATCAATTTCAAGAAAATTGATTTGGAATAATTTTCCCCAAAATTGGATGTTGGCCGAATGGTGACATAGCCCTAATGTCTTGAATTTTTTTTTTTTATTCATTGGATGAGTTAGAATCATTCGGGAATGTGATTTAATGTCGATGTGTGGAATTAATGGATTGAATTCGAATCGGATACAAATCCCTCCCTTGGCCGAGAGACATATAGCATGTAATTATGGGTTTGATTTTAATCAAAATGTGTTGGACATGTGATGATGAAAATGAGCATGATTAATTGTATAAATTGATGTTTTAGAAATGTTAATTTGGGTGATTAATCATGACATACACTTTAGGTTAATTAAATGAGAAATTTGATTTTTTGTATTTAATTAATTGGGCCTTAAAAATTGGATTTGGGCTTTAATGTTGTAATTGGGCTTGTTGGGATTTGTTGTACAAAGTTGGGTTTAGGCAAAATTAGTTGGATCCAATTAGGCCCAAAACCGCATCCATAGAGCCCAAATGCGACTTAACTCCCGGATTGGATTTTGGTTATTCAGTTTGACCCGAGTTGACCAAAAGTCCATGCCTTAAGAAATTAATTAAAAGCCCATTAGACTTTAATTAAATTGACGTTGGACGTTAATCGAGCTTTGAGACCCGTAACGATTAAATTTGGAATTTAAGTCGTAAAAGGTTTATTATTAAAGTGTGATATTTAATCTGGAATTAAATAGTGAATTAGAATTAAATGCATATTGAATTGGATTTAATTATGTAGTTTAATTTAATTCAACAATTCGTACTTTGAGTACTTATTCGCAAAATGAGTTTGACCGAACAAAATCAAATCATTGTTGAACATTGGATGATCACTAATTATCAGATTAATTAATTGATTAGATTGATTGATAACATGCTTGTGTGAATACATGGTTGCGATGCATGAATAATGTATATCGGATGGATATTAGATGGGTGGGACAACTTTAGATATTATTGTAATAAATTGATTTATTTATTGGACCTGCGTGTCCAGCCTTACACCTCCATATTCTTGTATTCTCTTCCACCTATTCCCCTCAATGTAAATGAGGTTTCTTTAGAAGTGTAGTGTAACGGGTTGAAGTAAATACTTGTGCTAGCGGGAGAGAGAGAAAGTGAGAGATTTGATCTAGGATCAATGTGTAAAGTATCCATCCGCATATCATTATTACTTTATTATAAGCGCTTTATTATGTGTTTAGAATGCATGTTTAAGGTGTATGATGATGAGACCTTAACAAAGATAATAAATTGGTTGCCAATTTGCACTCGAAAAACCCTCGCAAAATATTAAACACTTTTCCTTCCATTGAGTGATTCTTAGAAGATCTAAGACGGCATTGGTTTGTTGGCCAAAGTCAAGACCTTTGTTTGTCGAGGATGTGTTTGAATCACGAAGGCTTTGTTCCATATCAGTGTCTTGTCCAAGTTGTGGTTTGTTGGCCAAAGTCAAGACCACTTCCTGTCCATCGACATTGATTATGAAGCTTTCCATGGTCAAGGGTCGCGCTTGACTGGGATCACTAAGTTTGTAGTGCCAAAGCCAATGCTTAGTTGATTCAGAGGAAAAAGGTTAGGTAATACATTGGATGTATAAGATATATATTTCGGACTTGGATGTCCCCCTACCGGATCTAGGAATTGGATTGGATCCAATCGATCTTAGAGATCTACTTAGTTAATTATCATACAATTTGTTGGCCTAAGTCAAGATTGTGTGATATTTAACGGGATCTTAGCCCACTAGGAAAAGCGGTTTCCTGAGTACTCGACAGAGGGTTAGAGGCTCGTCGAAAAATAGTGGGAGGCAAGAATTGAATTTGCAATATTCGTTTAATTACTTGCCATACGCGCTCAACAAATATCAATTCGTCAAATAAATTAAATGTTAGTTGGACTAGTATTTAAATTGTTGTTTTAATAAATAGTTGGACTATATATTCAAACTATTCATTTATAGTTGATTTTATAATTGGATTACAGTAATCAATATAATTGAATTTAATCTATCAAATTATAGTTGATTAAATAGTTGGACTATTGTAATCATTATAATAATTAGTACCTTAATCGTTGATTAAATAGTTGGACTATTAGAATCAAGATTAAATTGAAAGATTGACATTTAAAACATAATCCTAGGGAAAATGTATTTAAATGGTTTAATTTTCAAATTGGGAATTAAATTTCAAGATGGTCCTGGAAGAATAATAAGTTACTTTATTTGATAAAATAACATATTATGCCTAAGTCCGAAGTTAAGCAAATAGTGTTGGACAATTATGACCCATAGTGTCACTATTTGTACAGATCACGGTGTTGTTGTACAAATTAACTATGTGACAAATGAGATTGCAATCTTATCATTTGTATTAGATCACCTAGATATATAAATGATGAGAGGTCCCAATGATTTGTTCCTGGACAGAGAATGATATGAGACAGTATCAGTCCACGAAGGATAAATCATTAAATATCCCTAGTCAGAGTATTATCGAGATTGGACATCGATAAATACGTAAAAGACTAGTATTACACTTGTGCGCGTTTGTGAGGGCACAACGGCATAGTTCTCATATATTTGAGTATAGGATACTCATGCAAGTGTAATAGAAGGTTGTGTTTACCGATGGTACGGGAAACAGCTTCGCTCTGGATAGACCCCCCCGCGGAATCCCATTGGTAGTATGACTATGTGTCTATGGGAGTCTGCAATCAGAGTAGGTGTATTTGGTCTTCACCTGAGACTTGCACCCCCAATACATACGATAATCAATATACTTTAGTTGAGGTCGTCCAGGGCTTTAACCGGTTCTGTGTACGCCGATGCTGGGTATATTGAGAATCGTAGTGTGTTGGGTATGATGTCAAGACGGAAGTGTCACTCCAGTCATATGGAGATGATGGTCACGTAGGATACGGAACTCGTTCTCTAAAATGCTCGAGCTATCGGGATATTATGACAAGGTCATGAATATGCGATTATAGAGACTAGTTTCCAGACATCCTATATGTGCTTCGTACGAGGCAGACACAATCTACCCAGGCCCCCTAGCACGTGAACATCCGATACTGGACAGAAATACGCAATACTTCGGTATACTACGCTTGATATAGATCTAATATTCCTATAAGGATATTTCCGGAGAATTTGGTAGGCATGGCGCTTGCTAGAAGCCAACCTTGTCTTGTAAATCGGTACAAACGTAGTACGAGGTACTTACGTGTTCGGATAGTCCGACGACCGTATTTACTGCCAACATATCCGGGGATCTCATGGGTCGCTTCCCAAAGATTCACTGATGATGTATGACTCGCACTTTAATTAATCTGGGATTAATTGGAAGAGAGAGAAAATTAATCTGGGATTAATTGCAGAGATATTTTATCTGGGATAAAATATTAATTAAGAGAGAGAACGTTAATTTGGAATTAATCGATAAAATAATATATTCGATATATTATGCGATATTGGATTTCGACGCGGAATTAAAATTAGATTTTAATTCGGGCGAATGAATTAATTTAGAATTAATTCGTTAGCGACATGAATAGTGATTTCACTAGGCGTAATCAATTAATTACGACGCGACGAAAAATTCGTTAATTTGGAATTAGCGAACCCGAGCCCGGGATTATTTGCGAGCGCATTCGCATTTCGAATTCGAGTGTGGCACGCAAGTCAAATCAAGCGTCAAATCGCTAGTCGCGTCAAGCGTCAAATCACATGTCACTTTGAGTGATGTGACAATTTGATTGATTGATTTGAGTGGTTGATGTGGTAGTTGAAAAGGCATTTATTGCTTTTTTCTTTTTGCTTTTTGACTTTGCTTTTTTGAAAAGTAAAAGGGATTTATTAAATAGAAATTGAAAAAAGTGGTATATGGGTTTTAATTAATTTGGAAATTACAAAACCTATTACACCTTTTTCTTTCTCTCTCCATCATTCACGTTTTTCCCTCCTCTCTCTCCTTCCCTCACACACGGCTTAGAGCCATTCTTCGTCTTCTCCATTTTTGGTCACTGCCGAATTGAAAGAGAAGCAAGTGAGAGTGTTTTGTTGCAAAACAAAAGTGCTAGCACACCTAGAGTCATCCTAAGGTGATAGGGAAACAAATTTATGAGCATGGAATCATTTTTGGAGCTTGAAGCTTGGAGCTTCCATGGAGTTCACCAATGGCCGAATCTTGGAGAGACAAGAAGGACCAAAACCGAGCAGTCCAGCAGCACAAGGAGCTCCATTACCGTGAGTTTGAGAAGCTTGAAGACTTGTGCTTTTGATGCATCAAATCCTATCATTGTGAGTATATGTTTCCGCCGTTATTCCTTTAATGTATTCATGTGTTTTCTTGCTTGATTTTGATGATTCTTGGGACCTTATAAGAACTCAACAATGGTATCTTGAGCTTTAGTCAAGCATGAAAAAAGTTAGGGTTAAAATTGCGTTAAACTTGATTTAAGCATGATTTGGTTGAATTGTTTGATGAAGTATGCTTGAATGAGGTTGAATTGATGTAGTGCATGATCAATTTGAAGAAATTATGTTTGGAACAAATTTCCCCAATTTTATGTGTTGGCCAAAATTGACAAAATTGGGTAAACTTGATTTTGAGCATGTATAATGAAATTAGATGATTTAGAATGCTTAAAGTATGTTTAATTGAGGATTGATTGGATCAATTTGTTGAAAATTAGTTTGGAACAATTTTCTCCAATTTGCTTAAGTTGGCCGAATACAATAGCCCATATTGTCTTGGAATTTTTTAATTTTTTGTTCATTGGATGACTTGGAAATCATTAGGGGATGTTGATTTTATGTTGATTGGATTCAATTGGATTGGATTTGAATTTGGACACAAAATCCCCATTTGGCCGAGACTTTAGCATGTATATTTGGGTTTGATTTTGATCAATTATGTTGGACATGATTCCATGATATTAAGCATGATTAATTGGACAAATTTGTGTTTTGGAAAACTTTGATTTGGGTAATAATAATGCTATGCACTTTCTTTAATTGAATTGTAAAATTGGATTTTGTAATTTTATTAAAATGGGCCTTAAAATTGGATTTGGGCTTTTAAAGTTGTTAATTGGGTTTATTGGACTTGTTGTATAAAGTTGGTTTAGGCCAAAATTGTTGGATCCAATTAGGCCAAAACCAACAGCCAATGCTTCCAAAAGGCCCAAATGCGACTAATGAACCTTTAAGTTTAATTGGGCCTAATGGGCCTAAATTAATTTTGGGCTTATGGGGTAACTCCCGGATTGGATTTTGGTTATTCGGTTTGACCCGAGTTGACCAAAAGTCCATGCCTTGAAGAAATTAATTAAAGCCCATTGGACTTTAATTAAATTAATATTGGATATTAATCGGGCTTGAGACCCGTAACGATTAAATTTGGAATTTAAGTCGTAAAGGTTTATTTAATAAAGTGTAATATTTAATTTGGAATTAAATAGAGAATTAGAATTAAATGCGTATTAAATTGGATTTAATTATGTAATTTAATTTAATTCGTAGAAATTGTACTTTGAGTACGTGTTTGCAAAACGAGTTTGACTCGAAAAAATCAAATCGTTGTTTGAACATTGGATGATCACTAATTATCAGATTAATTAATTGGATTAGATTGATTGATAATATGCTTGTATGAATACATGGTTGCGATGCATGAATAATGTATATCAGATGGATATTAGTCGGGTGGGACAATTTTGGAAATTGTAAAATTTGATTTATTAATTGGACCTGCGTGTCCAGCCTTATCACCTCTATTCTCATTGTATTTCTCTTCTCACCTATTCCCCTCAATGTAAATGAGGTTTCTTTAGAAGTGTAGTGTAGTGTACAGTAGAAGTAAATACATGTGCTAGCTGGAGAGAGAAAGATAGAGATTTGATCTAGGATCAATGTAAAATATCCATCCGCATATCATTATATTTTATTTCATAAGCGCTTTATATGTGTTTAGAATGTATGTTTAAGGGTGTATGATGATGAGACCTTAACAAAGATAATAAATTGGTTGCCAATTTGCACGCGAAAAACCCTCGCTCAATATTAAGCGTCTTTCCTTCCATTGAGTGATTCTCACTCAAGATCCGAGACGGCATTGGTTTGTTGGCCAAAGTCAAGGCCTTTGTCTGTCGAAGATGTGTTTGAATCACGAAGGCTTTGTTCCATATCAGTGTCTTGTCCAAGTTGTGGTTTGTTGGCCAAAGTCAAGACCATTTCTTGTCCATCGACATTGATTACGAAGCTTTCCATGGTCAATGGGTCGCGCTTGACTAGGATCACTAAGTTTGTTGTGCCAAAGCCAAGGCTTAGTTGATTAAGAGGAAAAGGTTAGGTAATACATTGGATGTATTGGCATATATAAGATATATGTTTCGGACTTGGATGTCCCCCTACCGGATCTAGGAATTGGATTGGATCCAATTGATCTTAGAGATCTACCTAGTTAATTATCATACAATTTGTTGGCCAAAGTCAAGATTGTGTGATATTTAACGGGAACCTAGCCCACTAGGAAACGCGGTTTCCCGAGTACTCGACAGAGGGTTAGAGGCTCGCCGAAAAATAGTAGGAGGCAAGAATTGAATTTGCAATACTCGTTCAATTACTCGCCACACACGCTCATTAAATTTTTTCATCGTTAGATTGAATGTTAGTTGGACTAATATTAAATTGTTTTTTTAATTAACAGTTGGACTGTATTATAGTTGATTATATATAATTGGATTATATTAATCAATATATTTGATTTAATTAATTTCAGTTTACAGTTGATTTTATAATTGGATTATAGTAATCAATGTAATTGAGGTTAATTAATTTAGATTATATTGATTTGTGTTGGACTATTATAATCATTATAATAAATAGTACCACAAATCGTTGATTAAATAGTTGGACTATTAGAATCAAGATATAAATGAAAGATTGGTTTTAAGAATAATCCTGGGTGAAAATGTATTTAAAACGACTTTAATTTTCAAATTGGGAATAAATTTCAGTATGGTCCTGGAAAAATAATAAGTTATTTTATTTGATAAAATAATATATAAGCCTAAGCCCGGAGTTAAGCAAATAAGTGGAACATGATATTTGGAATATTCATGTAATGATAACTTTAGTGCTTAATCCACTATACTTGTCATATAGACTCATTAATTCTTTATCAGAACTAAGGATTAGATTCTTAAAGTATGAAATTGAAATTGAAGGATATTCAAAGATTAGATCTTATAAGTACTTTTAAAATTTCAATAAATAATTCTTGGAGAATTAATGACTATTCTCAAGGAGACAAAGTCAAAGTTGCAATTAGGCAAGTTGTGCAAGGCACACCTTACTTCAATATTCTAGAAACCCGAGGTCTGGCCGAAGGCTACCAGAATATTGAAAATGGCAAAGGCAAAATCATTATTATCTTCTAGGAAGATAAAAAGACATATCCCAAGAAGGAATTGAAGACGAGCAAGGCTCTGACTTCAAAAATGAATGTCATAATTATGTTCACAGCTAGTATTAAAATTAGATTTTAGGTACTAAATGTGGTACATAAAATATATATATTGATGTTCAGAATCTGTTTTGAATAGGATACTGACTTCAATTGAGATAATATCTCAAATATATAACATGACAAATAAATAGCTCAAATTGATTTGATCAGTTAAGAAACTCAAATGTGGCATAGTTGTCAAGGACACTATCAAACAATAATCGTATATCCGTACTTTTGAAGAGCGGGTACCAGGACTGATTTGATTTCAATCAAATAAAGTCTACGAATCTAGTTTATTGGGCAAAACGCCTAAAACACTATTTACTTGGTAAAAGTGTAAGTGCCACCAATCTGTTAGCCATAGTTCATAGTGAAGCTAGTGAGCCCATGTCTAGCTATACTAGATATTGATATGAATATTTCGTGACCTTTACGGATGTGGCATCGCGTTATGGTTACGTGTTTCTTTTGAAACACAAATAAAAAACTTTTAATTTTCAACACGAAATAGACAAACAGATCGGCTAAAGTATTAAACCGCCACGGTAAGACCGTAATAGAAAATACTTAAGAAATAAGTTTCTAGTATACTTGAAAGAGTATAGTATTCTTTCAAATGAGGACTCCTCCCAGAACACGTCAGTTTGACGGTGTGTCCGAATAGGATTAACCGAATTTTGTTAGACATAATAAGGTTAATCACGAGTCGCTCTGAGCCACCATTTCCTTCAACGGATAAATGCTAAACAGTGCAAGAACTTATTTTGAATAAGGTTCCATAAATATCTGTTTGACAGATAACATATTAGATATGAACAGGAAAGAAATCAGGTTTCTCATTCCTGATGATTTGGGATGCTAGGCATACGTTTGGATGATACCAAACAAGAACCCAAATTAGATAAGTGCCAAATGTAGGTTATCCTAAGGGAAACCATAAGTATTGTACTTATACATCTCACATGAGAACAATTAGATTGTTGCTCACCATTCAGTTTTCCTGAGAGGAATACCGATATGCAGTGGTAAGTGGGAGGATAGTATAACTCGATGAAAATCAGAGTAATACTGTTCAAGGCACTGAATCCTAATGGAACACAAATAGTTCATCAAGGATGAAACTATTACTATTAATCTTCGAATACACAATAATAGCGTAGGTCGGATAGAATCAGAAAAACAACCTGGGGTATGGTTTCTGATCTAACCTCATAAAGATGTCTATCTTAATGAGGAATACCAACTGACTACGTATGTGGAAGTGATACAAGGTATCGACTCCCTAATATGGCAAAGTGCCATATAATCCGAAATGGATTCCATGTATATCAACCAGTTTGGATACTAGTTGATGTACCACAAGGTATTGTGCCTATTGGTACTTTATGAGTCTTCAAGGAAGACGTACATGGATGGCACCATACCAACGTACAAAGCTAGGCTTGTAACGGAAAGGTATCGTTATCAATATTGTGTTGATTACGATTAAACCTTTTACCTGTTGCCATGGTAAATCCATTTGGATAATGCTTGTTATTCGATCCATGTTTGGATTGAAGCAAACATTAAGTTCTTGGAACTATCGTTTTGATATAATCATAATGATTTATGATTTAATTCAAAAACAAAAAGATTCTTGTGCATATAAGAGGGTTAGTGGGAGCGCACTGACAGTTGCTGTCCTATAAAATAATGATAATAATATAAGTCATTTCATGGAAATGATATTCCCATAAAATAAATATCGGCGAAAGCTTGGCTTTCGAAATACTCACTGAGAAATCGTACATTGAAAAATGTACGTGACCTGGTGTCTTATACGCTTTGAGCATATGGATTCAAAATCAGGCCAATCCAAGTGATAGTCACTGGATTGATGTTAAGAACATCCGTTAGTATCTTAGAGAACTAAGGATGTTGTCTTAGTCTATGGAGAAGGAGAACTTGAAGTGACTGTGGTCACTGTAGCAAGTTTCCTATAACCGATAAAGACGACTAAAAGTCACAAAAGGTACTATACATTTTGAAGAACGGTACAGTGAGCTGGAAACCTTCCAACCAAGATACTGTTACCGAATAAACAACAAATGCGGGTTAATTGCAGCAGCTGTAGCAGCAATAGAAGCCATCTGGGTCAACAACAAATCTAATTAGATTAGATATAATTCTGTTAGCAGGTGAGCTAGGCTCGAGCACAGGCTAAAGAATTAATGGTCTCATCAATGATCCAGATATATACTTCGATATTCATCTGATTCGTTCGGATCATACATCGTGGCGATGTAATGATCGAATAAATCACATCAGACGATAATCATGGAAATACGGTGACGAAAGAATTTCTCAACAATTTGAGCCAACCGTACATAGTTCGGGTGTCAGAGACTCGAGTGACTGGCTATAGCCCAAGTGGGAGATTGTTGGACAATTATGACCCATAGCGTCACTATTTGTACAGATCACGGTGTTATTGTACAAATTAACTATTAAATGAGATTGCACTCTTATCATTTGTGATTAGATCACATAGATATATAAATGATGAGAGGTCCATATGATTTGTTCCTGGACAGATAATGATATGAGACAGTATCAGTCCACGAAGGATAAATCATTAAATATCCCTAGTCAGAGTATTATCGAGATTGGACATCGATAAATACGTAAAAGACTAGTATTACACTTGTGCGCGTTTGTTAGGGCACAACGGCATAGTTCTCATATATTTGGGCATAGGATACTCATGCAAGTGTAATAGGAGGTTGTGTTTTACCGATGGTACGGGAAACGGCTTCGCTCTGGATAGACCCCCCCGCGGAATCCCATTGGTAGTATGACTATGTGTCTATGGGAGTCTGCAATCAGGGTAGGTGTATTTGGTCTTAACTTGAGACTTGCACCGCTAATACATACGACAATCAATATACTTCAGTTGAGGTCGTCCAGGGCTTTAACCGATTCTGTGTACGCCGATGCTGGGTATATTGAGAATCGTAGTGTGTTGGGTGTGATGTCAAGACGGAAGTGTCACTCCAGTCATATGGAGATGATGGTCACGTAGGATACGGAACTCGTTCTCTAAAATGCTCGAGCTATCGGGATATTATGACAAGGTCATGAATATCCGATTATAGAGACTAGTTTCGAGACATCCTATATGTGCTTCGTACGAGGCAGACACAATTCTAGCCCCAGGCCTAGCATGTGAACATCCGATACTGGACAGAAATACGCAATACTTCGGTATACTACGCTTGATATAGATCTAATATTCCTATAAGGATATTTCCGGAGAATTTGGTAGGCATGGCGCTTTGCTAGAAGCCAACCTTGTCTTGTAAATCGGTACAAACGTAGTACGAGGTACTTACGTGTTCGGATAGTCCGACGACCGTATTTACTGCCAACATATCCGGGGATCTCATGGGTCGCTTCCCAAAGATTCACTGATGATGTATGACTCGCACTTTAATTAATTTGAGATTAATTGGAAGAGAGAGAAAATTAATCTGGGATTAATTACAGAGATATTTTATCTGGGATAAAATATTAATTAAAGAGAGAGAACGATTAATTTTGAATTAATCGATAAAATAATATATTCGATATATTATGCGATATTGGATTTCACGCGGAATTAAAATTTGATTTTAATTCGGGCGAATGAATTAATTTAGAATTAATTCGTTAGCGACGTGAATAATGATTTCGCTAGGCGTAATCATTTAATTACGACGCGACGAAAAATTTGTTAATTTGGAATTAGCGAACCCGAGCCCAGGATTATTTGCGAGCGCATTCACATTTCGAATTCGAGTGCGGCATGCAAGTCAAGTCAAGCGTCAAATCGCTAGTCGCATCAAGCGCCAAATCACATGTCACTTTGAGTGATGTGACAATTTGATTGATTGATTTGAGTGATTGATGTGGTAGTTGAAAAGGCATTTATTGCTTTTTGCTTTTTACTTTTTGACTTTTGCTTTTTTGAAAAGTAAAAGGGATTTATTAAATAGAAATTGAAAAAAGTGGTAAATGGGTTTTAATTAATTTTGGAAATTACAAAACCTATTACACCTTTTTCTTTCTCTCTCCCATCATTCACGTTTTTCCCTCCTCTCTCTCCTTCCCTCACACACGGCTTAGAGCCATTCTTCTTCTTCTCCATTTTTGGTCACTGCCGAATTGAAAGAGAAGCAAGTGAGAGTGTTTTGTTGCAAAAAAAAAGTGCTAGCACACATAGAGTCATCCTAAGGTGATAGGGAAACGAATTTATGAGCACGGAATCGTTTTTGGAGCTTGAAGCTTGGAGCTTCCATGGAGTCCACCCATGGCCGAATCTTGGAGAGATAAGAAGGACCAAAACCGAGCAGTCCAGCAGCACAAGGAGCTCCATTACCGCGAGTTTGAGAAGCTTGAAGACTTGTGCTTTTGATGCATCAAATCCTATCATTGGGAGTATATGTTTCCGCCATTATTCCTTTGATGTATTCATGCGTTTTCTTGCTTGATTTTGATGATTCTTGGGACCTTATAAGAACTCAACAAATAGTAGAGCATAATCTTAGGAAGATTATGTGATGATAACTTAAGTTCTTAATCCATTAAGTTTGTCGTAGTAGACTCCTTAATTTCTGAATCAGAACTAAGGATTAGATCCTTAAGTATGATAATGAAATTGAAGGATCTTCAAAGAATCTATCCTTAGAATCTTAGAAATACTAAATTGCAATAATAACTCTTGGAGAGTTAATGACTATTCTCAAGGATATAAAGTCAAAGTTTTCAATTAGGCAAGAAGCGCAAGGCGCACTTTACTTCGATATTCTAGAAGGCTAAGGCTTGGCCAAAGGCTTCTGGAGTGTTGAAACTGGCAAAGGCAAAATCATTATTATCTTCTAGGAAGATAAAGGACATATCCTAAAATGTCTGCCTTAAATGTGGCAAACGGGATTGCGGAAGCGTGACTGCCGTTTGGACAAAGCAAACATGAAGAAATTGAAGAACGAGCAAGGCTCTGACTTCAAATATGTTTGTCAACATTATGTTCACTACTAGTATTAAAATTAGATTTTGAATACTTAGTGTGGTACATAAATATATATTGATGTTCAGAATCTGTTTTTGAATAGGATACTGACTTCAATTGAGATTAATCTGCGATTCAGAAACGGGACGAAAGTCGCTGTTTTAACCGTAGATACCTAAGTTTAGGAACTACCCTTCGGGTGTGTACCTAAATTAGGAAACTGTTATAATGTAACTAGTTTGACTAGATACATTATCTCTATATCAGTGTTTGACCTGCTGCGGGTGAACCTTTATATTCTAGAACACTAAAGTGTTTTATTATATAAAGATGATATTGAGATAAACACATTAGATGTGAATAACAGAATTTATATTTTGAATATAAATAAATCTCAAACATATAACATGACAAACAAATAGCTCAAACTGATTTGATCAGATGAAACTAATTGTGGCATTGTTGTCTGGGACACAATTAAACAAGACTAGTATATCCACACTTTTGAAGAGTTGATACTAGGACTATTTTGATTCCATTCAAATAAAGTCTATGAATCTAGTTTATTGGGCAATGTGCCTATAACACTATTTACTTGTTAAAAGTGCAAGTGCCACCGATCTGTTAGCCCTAGTTCATAGTAAAACAAGTGCGCCCATGTCTAGCTAGGCTAGAGATGGATAAGAATATTTCGTGACCCTACGGATGTGGCATCAGGTTATGGTTATGTGTTTCTTTTGAAACATAAATCGGAAACTTTTAAAGTTTCGACACGAAATAGACAAACAGATCGGCTAAAGTATTATACCGTCACGGTAAGACCGTAATGGAAAATACGTAAGCAATAAGTTTCTTAAATACTTGAAAGAGTAAAGTATTCTTTCAAATGAGGACTCCCCCCGGAACACGTCAGTTTGATAGTGTGTCCGAGCTGAGTAACAGAATTTTGTTGGACATGATAAGGTTAATCATGAGTCACTCTGAGCTACCATTTCCTTCAACGGATAAGCATAAACAGTGCAAGAACTTATTTTGAATAAGGTTCCATAAAAATCTGTTTGACAGATTTCATATTAGATATGAACGGGAAAGAAACCTGGTTTCTCATTCCTGATATTTGGGTATGCTAGGCATATGTTTCGATGATACCAAACTAGAACCCAAAACGGATAAGTGCCAATTGTAGGATATCCTAGGGATACCATAAGTATAGTACTTATACAACTCACCTGAGAATAATTAGATTGTTGCTCACCATGCTGTTTTCCTAAGAGGAATACCTATATGCAGTGGTAAGTGGGAGGATAGTAAAACTCGATGAAAATCGGAGTAATACTGTTCAAGCACCGAATCCGAATGGAACACAAAATATTTCATCAAGGATGAAACTACTACCATTAATCTTCAAATACACAAGAACCGCGTAGGTCGGAGAGAGTCAGAAAACAACCTGGGGTATGGGTTTCTGATCTCACCTCATAAAGATGTCTATCTTATTAAGGTATACCAACTGACTACGTATGAGGAAGTGATACAAGGTATCGACTCCCTATCATGACAAAGTGTCATGAGTCCAAATTGGATTCCATGTATATCAACTAGTTTGGATACTAGTTGATGTACCGTAAGGCATTGTGCCTAATGGTACTGTATAAGTCTTCAAGGAAGACATACATGGAAGGCAACATACCAACGTATAAAGCTAGGCTTTTAGCGGAAAGGTATCGTTATCAACATTGTGTTGATTACGATTCAACCTTTTACCTATTGCCACGGTAAATCCATTTGGATAATGCTTGCTAACGCTGCATGTTTCATTTATGAAATATGTCAGCTTTACGGGAAAATCGCTTTCCTGAAAAGGAAACCTTTCAGAGGATATTTACAACATCTTGTCAGTTTTGTTGTACCAAAACTAGCAAACAAGGTTTCCGGTTTATTCAATCCATGTTTGGATTGATGCAAGCATAGATTCTTGGAATTGTCGTTTTGATGTAATCATAATGGAGTATGATTTAATTCAAAACGAAAAGATTCTTGTGTATATAAGAGGGTTAGTGGGAGCGCACTGACAGTGGTTGTCCTATAAAATAATGATAATACCTCATTTCTTGGAAATGATATTCCCATAATAAACAATCGGTGAAAGCTTGGCTTTCGAGAAAATTCTTTGTGGAATTCTTGGGAGAAACAACCTTTATTCAGGGAATAAAGATCTTCTGGGAAACATTTAAAGTTGTTAAAATTCTCCGAGAAATCGTACATTGAAAAATGTACGTGACTTGGTGTCTCATACGCTTTGAGCATATGGATTCACAAACAGGCCAATCCGAGTGATTGTCAGTGGATTGATGTTTAGAACATCCGTTAGTATCTTATAGAACTAAGGATGCTGTCTTAATCTGTGGAGATTGAGAACTTAAAGTGACTGGGACCACTGTAGCAAGTTTCCTAACCGATAAAGACGACTATAAGTCGCAAACGGTACTATACAGTTTGAATAACGGTACAATGAGCTGGAAATCTTCCAAGCAAGATACTGTTACCCAATAAACAATAAATGCAGGTTAATTGTTGCAGCTGAGGCAGCAATATAAGCCTTCTGGGTCGATAAACAAATCTAATTAGATTAGATATAGTTCTGTTAGCAGCTGAGCTAGGCATCAACACAGGCTAAAGAATTAATGGTCTCATCAACGATCTAGATACATACTTCGATTATTCATCTGATTTGTTCGGATCATACATCATTGCGATGTGATGATCGAATAAATCGCATCAGACGATAATCATGCAAATCCGCCGACGAAAGCATTTTCTCAGCAATTTGAGCCAACCGTACATAGTTCGGGTGTCAGACACTCGAGTGACTGGCTATAGGCCAAGTGGGAGATTATTGGACAATTATGACCCATAGCGTCATTATTTGTACAGATCATGGTGTTGTTGTACAAATTAACTATGTGACAAATGAGATTGCACTCTTATCATTTGTGATTAGATCACCAAGATATATAAATGATAGGAGGTTCTTATGATTTGTTCCTGGATGGAGAATGATATGAGACAGTATCAGTCCAGGAAGGATAAATCATTAAATATCCCTAGTCAGAGTATTATCGAGATTGGACATCGATAAATACGTAAAAGACTAGTACTACACTTGTGCGCATTGTGAGGGCACAACGACATAGTTCTCATATATTTTGGGTATAGGATACTCATGCAAGCGTAATAGGAGGTTGTGTTTTACCGATGGTACGGGAAATAGCTTCGCTCTAGATAGACCCCCTCGGAATTCCATTGGTAGTATGACTATGTGTCTATGGAAGTCCGAATTCAGGGTATGTGTATTTGGTCTTAACCTGAGACTTGCATCGCTAATACTTGCGACAATCAATATACTTTGGTTGCGGTCATCCAGGGCTTTAACAGGTTCTGTGTACGCCAATACTGGGTATATTGAGAATCGTAGTGTATTGGGTGTGATGTCAAGACGGAAGTGTCACTCCAGTCATATGGAGATGATGGTCACGTAGGATACGATATTGGTACTCTTAAATGCTATAGCTATAGGGATATTATGACTAGGTCATGTTTATCCGATTATAGAGACTAGTCTCCAGACATCCGACATGTGATTCATACGGGGCAGACACAATTCCAGCCCCAGGCCTAGCACGTGATCATCCGATACTGGACAGAAATACGCAATACTATGTATACTACGCCTGATACAGATTCTTTATTCCTGTAAGGATATTTCCGTAGAATTGGGTAGGCTTGACGCTTTGCTAGAGGCCAACCTTGTCTTGTAAATCGTTATAAACGTAGTACGAGGTACATACGTGTTTGGATAGTCCGATGACCGAATTTACTGCCAACATATCCGGGGATCTCATGGGTCGCTTCCCAAAGATTCACTGATGACATATGACTCGCACTCTAAATTAATCTGGGATTAATTAGAAGAGAGAGAAAATTAATCTGGGATTAATTGAGGAGATATTTTATCTAGGATAAAATATCCATTAAAGAGAGATAACGATTAATTTGGAATTAATCGGTTTAATTAATATATTTGATATATTAAATGAAATTAGATTTCGACGCGGAAATAAAATTAGATTTTAATTCGGGCAAACGAGTTAATTTAGAATTAATTCGTTAGCGACATGAATAGTGATTTCACTAGGCGTAATTATTTAATTACGACGCAACAGAAAATTCATTAATTTGGAATTAGCGAACCCGAGCCCGGGATTATTTGTGAGCGTATTCGCATTTTGAATTCGAGTGCGGCACACAAGTCAAATCAAGTGTCAAATTGCTAGTCGCATCTAGCGTCACTTAAAGCGTCAAATCACTTGTCACTTTGAGTGATGTGACTTGACAACTTGATTGATAGATGTGCCTTGATGGGAGTTGTTGAAAAGCTTTTTGAAAGCTTGAAAGACATTTATTATTATTATAATAGGTGTTTGACTTTTGGTTTCGGTATTAGATACACAAAATTAAAACAACTTCACTTTTTCTCTCCTACACTCACGCCCAAATGTGCATTTTCTCTCCTCTGGTTTTCTCACTGTCGAGCAGTGAAGGGAAGCACAAGAGTGTGATTTTGTGGCAAAATCACAAGTGCTAGCACACTTACGAGACATGCGAAGGTGATAGAGAAGTCCACCCATGAGCTGGGAACCATTCGACGAAGCTTGGAGCTTGTTCGAGGAGCTCAAAAACAGAAAATGGAGGAGATCCAAAACTGCAGTTGCCGTGAAACCAGTGAGCATTTTTTGAAGTTTTGTTGCCTCTACGTCGCTCAACTGATCGATGTAAGTATTCCGCAACTTCTTCGATTTGTATTCGCACTTGATTCATGCTTATTATTGATCTTGGGACCTTAATAGAAACCAACAATGGCATCTAAAGCAAGGTTTGAGCATGAAAAAGTTTAGGGCTTAAAATTTGGGTAATTTGTATTTGAGCATGATTTGAATAAATTGGATGTTTGAGTATGCTTAATACATGTTGAATTGATGTTTGATTGGATCAATTTCAAGAAAATTGATTTGGAATAATTTTCCCCAAAATTGGATGTTGGTCGAATGGTGACATAGCCCTAATGTCTTGGAATTTTTTGTTTTTTGATTCATTGGATGAGTTATAATCATTCGGGAATGTGATTTAATGTCGATTGTGGAATTAATTGGATTGAATTCGAATCGGACACAAATCCCCTCCATTGGCCGAGACATGTAGCATGTAATTATGGGTTTGATTTTAATCAAAATGTGTTGGACATGTGATGATGAAAATGAGCATGATTAATTGTATAAATTGATGTTTAATTTGGGTGATTAATCATGATATACACTTTAGGTTAATTAAATGAGAAATTGGATTTTTTGTATTTAATTAATTGGGCCTTAAAATTGGATTTGGGCTTTAATGTTGTAATTGGGCTTTGTTGTAAAAAAGTTGGGTTTAGACAAAATTGGTTGGATCCAATTAGGCCTAAAACCGCATCCATAAAGCCCAAATGTGACTTAATGGACCTTTAAAGTTTAATTAGGCCTAATGGGCCAAGATTGATTTCTAGGCTTATGGGGTAACTCCCGGATTGGATTTTGGTTATTCTGCTTGACCCGAGTTGACCAAAAGTCCATGCCTTAAGAAATTAATTAAAAGCCCATTGGACATTAATTAAATTGACGTTAGACGTTAATCAGGCTTTGAGACCCGTAACGATTAAATTTGGAATTTAAGTGGTAAAAGGTTTATTATTAAAGTGTGATATTTAATTTGGAATTAAATAGTGAATTAGAATTAAATGCATATTGAATTAGATTTAATTATGTAGTTTAATTTAATTCAAGAATTCATACGTTGAGTACTTATTCGCAAAACGAGTTTGACTCGAACAAAATCAAATCGTTGTTTGAACATTGGATGATCACTAATTATCAGATTTATTAATTTGATTAGATTGATTGATAACATGCTTGTGTGAATACATGGTTGCGATGCATGAATAATGTATATCAGATGGATATTAGATGGGTGGGACAATTTTAGATATTGTTGTAATAAATTTAATTTATTAATTGGATCTGCGTGTCCAGCCTTATACCTCCATATTCTTTGTATTCTCTTCTCACCTTTTCCCTCAATGTAAATGAGGTTTCTTTAGAAGTGTAGTGTAACGGGTAGAAGTAAATACTTGTGCTAGCGGGAGAGAGAGATTTGATATAGGATCAATGTGTAAAGTATCCTTCCGCAACTTCTTCGATTTGTATTCGCATTTGATTCATGTTTATTATTGATCTTGGGACCTTAATAGAAACCAACAGCTTTGGGCCCTCTCTATTGAAGCCCATATGCGTCTCTATTTTTTTGTTGCAATCAGCCATAAAACTCTGAACTAATCCCGCCATTGGTTCTCTGAGTATTTTGGTCATCTGCCTCGTAATTGGTCCTTCTGGTACTTATAATGGGTCTTTTGCTTTGTTGTCGGCCTGGATCATGTCAGGTTCATACAATGGTATAGTCAAGTCTTAATGCGATTCATGCATAAAAGCGAATTAAAATGTAATAAGATACCAAACCAAAATAATAATCACAATAACATAGTTCCAAAAGCATATTAAATTAAGAAATACGAAATGCGATAACAAAAAATAATAAACAATCAAAAGCAGGAAAGCGTCAATAAATAAATAGCAAACAAAAAAATGGGGGTAATCATGTATATATAAGTATTTTTCGAGTGGCACGTGGAGTTGTATCCCAAGTACAAACCGCACTACTGTCCATTCAGATTCAGCTATGAAATTTACGTCTGGCTTTCCATTCGATATACCGCAAGGGATAACAACACACATAATCATCAATGCAATGCAATGTAAGCAGACAGTCATGCAGCGTCTGAACTATAAAAATAAATATGTTAAGGGTGCCCTCAAGTCTTACCTTTTAAGTTGCTTTCTCGGAAGTGCGTTAGGCTGTCGCCGGAAGGATCACCGGTTTTCTATTTCTGGTTACTGGTTCGTTGTTTCTGCTCGCTGTTTTACTATTTTTTGGTTGCTATTTTGCTCTTTCTGGTTGCTGTTTCGCTGTTTTCTATTTTATGGTTGCTGTTTTTTGTTTCATCACATTTGGTTTGCTATTTCGGTGGTTGATTGGTTGTTTTCGATTTCTGGTTATTTTGATCTCGCTGTTTTGGTTGTTTTGTTCGCTGTTTTGGTTGTTTTCCTTGGTGGTTGGCTGGTTGGTTGTTTTTGGTGATGGCTGTTTTTGGTGGCTAGTTGTTGTTTCGCTAGTTGGTGTCTCGGGTTCACGGTTTTCACTGTTTTTTGGTTGCTGATTTTTTCATTGTTTTTGCTGGCTTTTTTTTATGTCTCTGTTTTCAGTGATGCTAGGGTTTTTCTCTTTCAAATTTTCGTCCCATAAGAAGAAAACAGTCCCCATTTTTATAATGATTTGAAGTAATCTCCAAATAGGGAAACAAATCATGTAAATTTGGGAGATATATTATCAATTTATTTTGGGAATAAAATCTCATAAATTTGGTGATGAGGAGATCTCAAATCTTGTTAAATTGGTAAGGATGGGATCCCAAAATCTCATTAAATTGGAAACTGATTTGATGAGAGGATTTGCATGGATTGCATAGGCGTGTATGGGGTTTTGGGCTGATAGGCCAAAGGTGCATGGGCATAATGGACCGAATTCATGGGCTACATGGTGGGTCTGAGGCTAAGGTTTAAAGCAGAAACTGACTAAGCGAATCTGAGGCTGGCTAGTGAGTCTGAATCCGATGAGGTGCTAATTTTGGAGGTTTTCTTTCCTTCCGGCATTCGTTTTTCACAACTTCCGTAACTTTTCAAGTAGTACCTCCATACGAGGCTCATCATCGGGCTCATGCAAAAATGCAATGTCTACAGTGGCATTCTTTAGTGAAATTCAAAGGCACGTCTTTCTACAGCAGATTTCATATAGGTTTAATAATCTTGGATAAGTCTTTGATGAATATCCTGTAAAATCCTGCATGCCCGAGAAAACTTCGAATCCCTTTGACGGATGATGGTGGAGATAATTTCTCTATCGTCTCTATCTTTTCTTTGTCTACCTCAATTCTTTTTTGTGAGATCCGATGTCCCAGGATCATGCCTTCTTGCACCATGAAGCGACATTTTTCCCAGTTGAGTACCAAATTTATATCTTTGCATCTTCGTAACCCTTTTTCCAGATTTTGCAAGCAGTGTTCGAACGATTCTCCAAACACTGAGACGTCATCCATTTAGACTTCCATGCTTTGTTCTATCATATCTGAAAAGATGGCCATCATGCATCGTTGAAATATGACATGAGCATTACAGAGTCCAAATGGCATCCAACGGAATGCAAAAGTACCATACGGGCATGTAAAAGTGGTTTTCTCCTGATCTTCTAGGGCAATGGCAATCTGAATGTATCTTGAGTATCCATCTAGAAAGCAATAGAAATCAGGGCCTGCCAATCTGTCTAGCATCTGGTCAATGAATATTTATAGGAAATGATCATTTCGTGTTGCTTCGTTCGACTTCCTATAGTCCATCCATACTCTTCATCTAGTCACTGTCCTTATTAGAATCAGCTCATTCTTTTCATTTGTAACTACAGTCATTTCTTCTTTCTTGGGTACACATTGCATAGGATTTACCCAAGAGCCGTCTGAGATAGGGTAAATGATGCATGCATCCAACCATTTGATAATTTCTTTCTTTACAACTTCTTTTATGATTAGATTCAATCTATGTTGATGCTCCACTGTGGCTTTGTACTCATCATTCATCAGGATTTTCTGCATGCAAAATGATGGACTGATGCCTCGAATGTCTGCTATAGTCCAGCCAATAGCTTTCTTGTGCTAGAGTAACACTCTCAACAACTTTTCTTCCAGCACCCATGTTAGGGACGAATAAATAATCACAGGTAAATTAGAATAATTTTCCAAGTATGCATACCTGAGATGGCTTGGAAGTGGCTTTAGTTCCAATTACGGTGGTTCTTCAATTGAGGGCTCGAATGTCTGAAACATTCCTCCTCCTTTTCGTCATTCGAGAATTTCATGGCTTTGAAAATATTGAATGTTACTTCTTGGTCCTGCACCCTCATGGTTAGTTCACCTTTTTTTACATCAATGATGGTTCGACCTGTAGCCAAAAATGTTCTCCCGAGGATGATGGGTACGTCTTTGTCTTCCTCCATATCAAGGACAATGAAATCTGCTGGGAAAATGAATTTTTCGACTTTGACAAGCACATCTTCGACTACACCTCTCGGAAATGTGAGTGATCTATCAGCAAGTTGCAGAGTGACTGAGGTGGGCTTTGCTCCTCCAATCTGCAGTTTCCTGTAAATAGACAAAGGCATCAAGTTAATACTAGCACCTAAATCACACAAAGCCTTACCGAATTAATGTTATCCTATGGTGTAAGGGATGGGGAAACTTCCAGGGTCTTTCAACTTTGAGGGAAGCTTCATCTGAATGATGGCGCTGCACTCTTCAGTTAAAGCTACCGTCTCGTAATCTCCCAATCTCCACTTTCATGACATAATATCTTTCATGAATTTGACATAGCTGGGCTTTTATTCCAACGCTTCTGTGAATGGAATGTTAATATGCAGCTTTTTGAAGATCTGTAGGAATCGAGCAAATTGCTTATCCAGTTTATGTTTCTGGAGACGCTGTGGAAAACGTAGAGGTGGAGTTAATCTTTCTTGATCATTTCCTTTTGCCTCTTTTTCCTCCATTTGTGGATCTGCTTCGTTGCTTCTGTTGGAACTATAACTAGATGCCTTGACTCCAACATCTTTGTTGATTTCAATGCCGCTTTTCAAAGTGATGGCTTGGCATTGCTCATTCCCTTTGTTTCTTGGATTTAGTTCTGTGTTACTAGGAAGGGTACCTTGCGGTCTGTAACTCTGAGCATATTCCAGTTGTCCCATTTGATTTTCCAGTGCCTTTATATAAGTTGTTTGGCTTCGAAATATAGCATCATATGATGATGCTTGTTTTTGAAATATAGCATCATATTTGGCTTCTTGCTTTTTCATCTGGGGCAAGTACTTCTGCTATTCCTGGTTCTTTTTCATACTCTTAGCCTTTGTTCTGCTGTAGGAATCTGGATGGTGGATTGTTTTTTTGCCCTGAAGTGTTGCTCCATGCGAAATTAGGATGATTCCTCCAACCTGGGTTGTAGGTATTGGAATACGGATTGTTTCCCAGTCTGTTAAAATTGCTGACATAGTTCACAGTCTCATCATGTTGATTGTAAGATTCTACCTCCGGTGCTCCTCTATATGGTGAACTTATGGATCAAGCATTAGCCTGCATGTTAAGAGTTTCCAGATATTTGCATATTTGATCCAGCTTGGCATTCATTGCTGTGTTGGATCCTACTTCGTGGATTCCTGCTATTCGTTGGATCATGCTCATTTCTGTTGGCCACAAGGAATTGTTGTTGGTCATTTCTTCAATTAAGTCTCAGGCCTGATCTTCTCCTTTTCCCATTAATGATCCTTCAGCAGGAGCATCTATTGTGGTTCTCATTAGTCCAGAAAGTCCATTGTAGAAGGTTTGGACTTGTAGCCATTTGCAATCTCATGGTGAGGACATTTTCAGAGTAATTCCTTTTACCTTTCCCATGCTTCACAAATGGATTATGAGTCATGTTGCACAAAGGATGTGATGTCATTCCTCAGCTTTGATGTTCTGGCTGGTGGAAAGTATTCTGCAAGGAATTTGTTGGCACGAGTGTTCCAAGTTGTGATGGAACCTGCTGGTAGTGAATGGAGCCAAGCTTTAGCTCAGTCTTTCAAGGAATATGGGAACACTCGAAGGTGCATTACTTCTTCTGTTGCTCGGTGTTGAGTGAGGAATAGCAATGCCGAGCGCAACGGAACCCGCCCGAGATCAAATCCCGAGCGAAATATTTTTTTTATATTCGGAAGTAGCTAAAAACAATGTTTAAAATTTTTTATCAACTTAATTTATTCCAACGCATCAAAATAAATTTTCCATAAGCTCAAAAAAATATTTTAAACACTTTAATCAATTTTCCACTCTTGACAAATTAAATCCAAGCATTAAATTATTTTTCAACACTTGAAAAATTAATCCAAGCAAACAAAATTAATATCAACTATATACCAATTTTTCATGCACTTGAAAGCTACAAGAACCTCACATACATGCTTCTAATTAATCCAACACTTCCACAACATTTTTTCTCAACACAAAACATCAACAAATTAACAAATAAATTTACAAATTATATTTACTAACTATTACTTTCAAGCCTTGCTAATTGTTGAAGCTTTGCATCCAAAATTCCCAAATCCTCCAAGCTTTGAACTTCCTTATTTCTTCACCAAATTGACCTCCTCCAAGATCAAATCTTGGTGATCAAAAGGTGGTTTGATCACTCAAGAATGACAACCAACATTACCCCAAAATTCAACTCTTGAACCCTAAGAAAAATACAGCTTCAAGAACACAAATTAACCCTCAACACTTAAGGATTAATTCCATGGACTTGATTATATGTTTGGGTAATTTTTGGTGAGATTTTTGGCTTGGATTTTGAGAGAAAAATTCACTTCTTTTTCTTTTTGTTGATCGGCAGAAGAGAAAAGCAAAAGAAGAAGAAAAATCAATTCATTATTTGTTCTTTTTATTTCGGCAGCCACCAGGGAGAAGAAAAGCAATTGTTTTTTTTTATTAATTAAAATTAAAGAAAAACAAAAACCAAACCAAGCCATTAATTAACAAACCATGGTTTAGGAAATCTTTTCCCTACACCACAAATTTCAAAAATTTAACTTAACCAAGATTAAAAATTATCTCACAAACCAAGTCAACTTAGTCACAATAAAATGATTTAGTTACTTTAACAAAAATATTCAGTTGCATTAACTAAAGTTACTTTAATTAATTAAAACATTTATTTGCATAAGCCAAGTAATTAAGTTTGTACATTAATTTACTAATTAATTACTATTTTAATGTAAATCAAATTTACATTTATTATACAATACACTTATATCAACTCTTGATATAAAATTAATTAATTCAATTCATCTCATGAATTATCGGATCAAATAATTTAATCCTTAAAACCCAAAAAATACTTTGTCAACATTTAACGAAAAGTCGTCTTAGTGCACAACGAGTAAACTTAATATAATGGAACTCTCTAAGCTTACGTTCGGTTGCTACTTATATATATACATATATATCTCATATATTCGTACACATATTCATGAAGGCTGTCCACCTACAAATCATGACTAAAAATAACACGATATGTCAAACCATACAAGTCAAGGTTAAAACGTTAATGTATAATCCCTTCATCATAACCGTCTCCAATTGAGTAAGGTTATAGTTTTACTGTCAAAACCTTATCTACTCAATATTAAATAACTTTTCACAATCATATTCCATTAATAAATAATATATGCAAAACTCTTTTCAATATTATTTATAATGTTAAAGAAACAATTTCTTCAACGAACTTTTGGCCAAAAGATTTCTGGAATATACTCTGAAAAATTTCTGGAAACATAATCCAACCATATGGACTGACGAATCCTCATATTAACACACACCGATCTTCGTGAGCATCGATCTATACCTAACAGTCATCCAGAGGTCAGACCATAAAAGGTCTCTGAATTGAATCGTATCATGCACATAGGATAACTCACAAGACCACCGTGGTGTCTCATGTCAAATGACCACAATAACTACTCAACTCGAAAAGACAACTATTGACAGTTTTATGGAATATCTATTAGTCATCTTTTATGAGTTTGTTCGATATTCATTCCACTAATGAATGTCTGCATTTCTATACGAACTTCCACTAAGCTCACAGTCTATTGAGACAAACCATATGTCCATTATATATATAGACAATGCACTAGTCTTACCAATATAATGACCGACCCATGTCAATCTATCTAAACCATGAATAATTTATATTTGAGAGAATGCGTGATATTTTTCAATACCATTTGCAACTCTTGCAACTATATCACCATATATTGTAACTCTCGGGTCTTTACTAATTTCATATAAGGTTCCGAGTGAAACTCGAAATCTCTAACTCTTAGAGTAATCTAATACTTAGATTTACAATATATAAATAAAAGTAAGAAATTACCATACAAATAAATAAATAATCATGATAAAGAAAATATTACATTGCATAAATAATAAATATTCATACAAAAATTGAATGGTGCTCGATCACCATTTCCAACAGTCCCACTTGATCTAGTGCCATTCACGATGGTATCTAATACCCATCGATTCCACGTGTTTCTCAAACAACTTGGGAGTTAAGGCTTTAGTCAGTGGGTCCGCTATATTTTCTTCAGTTCGTACTTTACGAAGTAAAATATCACCTCTAGCCTAAATTTCTCTAATTATGTGATATTTTCGTTCCACATGCTTAGATTTCTGATGAGCGCGAGGTTCCTTGGCTTGATCTATCGCACCATTTTTGTCACAGAATAATGGAATATGATCTACTATAGATGAGACTACTCCAAGCTCAGCAACAAAATTTTTGATCCAGACAGCTTCCTTTGCGGCTTTTGAAGCAGCAATGTATTCTACCTCGGTGGTGGAATCAGCAGTTGAACCCTGCTTGGTGCTCTTCCAACTAATGGCACCGCCATTGAGAGAAAACACAAACCCAGATGTAGACTTTCTATCATCTGGATCAGATTGAAAATATGAATCCGTGTAACCTCTCGACTGTAAGTCATTTTCTCCATAAATAAGAAACTTATCCTTTGTACCCTCAAGGTATTTCAGGATATGATTCACAGCCACCCAATGGTCCTGACCTGGATCAGACTGATAACGACTTGTAACACTTACAGCCAAGCTGATATCAGATCTAGTATATAACACGACATACATTGTGCTACCAACAGCGGAAGCATAAGGCTGGCTAAGCATTTTAGCCCTTTCATCATCTTTCTTAGGACATATTTTCTTAGACAGATGAATTCCATGTTTGAAAGGCACATTGACTATCTTACAGTCAAAAAGTTGTACCTTTCTAAGATCAAATCAATGTACTTGGACTGAGACAGTCCTATCATCCTTCTTGCTCAATCTCTATAAAGGTTTATACCTAGTATATAAGAGGCCTCTCCCAAATCCTTCATGGAGAAATTCTTACTTAAATAGGTTTTGATAGATTTTAACATACCTATATCGTTTCCGATAATAAGTATATCATCAACATAAAGCACTAAGAAGACTACCATGCTCCCACTTACCTTTTTATAGACACATGATTGCTCTTCGTTTTTAATGAAATCAGACGATTTGATCACATCGTCAAAATGAAGATTCCAACTACGGGAAGCTTGTTTAAGTCCATAAATAGACTTTTTAAGCTTATATACCAGATTAATATCTTTGGCGAATGCGAATCCCTCGGGTTGTTCCATATGGATATCTTCCTCAAGATTTCCATTTAGAAAAGCTGTTTTCACATCCATCTGCCAAATTTCATAATCATAGTGTGCGGCAATAGCTAATAAAATCCTGATTGACTTAAGCATGGCTACATGAGAAAATATTTCCTCATAATCAATACCTGATTTCTGAGTATATCATTTTGCTACTAGTCGGGCCTTAAAGGTTTCAACCTTTCCATCAGTCACTCGCTTCCTTTTGTAAACCCATTTACAACCGATAGGAATAATTCCGTCGGGAAGCGGAACCAAGTCCTAGACTTGATTATCATGCATTGAGGCAATCTCGTATTTCATAGCTTCCAGCCATTTCTCCGCATCGATGTCTAACATCGCCTCTATGTAGGTTAAATGATCATTTTCTTCGATTAAGAAAACATCGAGAGCATCGTCAGATGTCGTCCTGTACCTGACATGGGGTCTCGATATCCTTTTGTGACCTACGAGGTGGTTGTGTCAAAGGTATCTCATCTTTCTGAACTTCTGGTTCTATCATCGATTCAATGTTATTTTGATTGACTTCATTAAGATCAATCATTCTATTATATGCACTTTCAAACAAAAATTGTGTTTCTAAGAAACTTGTATTTTGAGCAACGAACACATTTTGATTCTTGGGATCATAGAACTGATATCCCATGGAATTTTTAGGATATCCAATGAATCGATACGTGTACCCTCTAGTTGTAAGTTTATCCCGCTATGCAACTCTTACATAGGCAGGACAACTCCAAATCGTATCATATTTAAGACTCGATTTCCTTCCAGTCAATAACTCATACGGAGTAGTCGAAATGGTTTTTGATGGAACTTTGTTCAGAAGATAAACGGCAGTGTCTAGAGCATGGCCCCATAAGTATATTAGTAGATTAGTAAAACTCATCATCGATCGAACCATATCTAATAAAGTTCGATTCCTCATCTCCGAAACACCATTGTGTTGAGGAGTGTCGGGAGGAGCATACTGAACAAGAATCCCATTTTCTTTTAAATAACTCACGAACTCACTGCTCATGTACTCATCGCCCCGATCTAATCGAAGGCATTTCAAGAGTTTTTCGGTTTGTTTCTCTAATTCAAATCGGTATTCTTTGAACTTTTCAAAAGTTTCCGATTTGTGTTTCATAAGAAACACATAACCAAATCGTGACAAATCATCTATAAAAGTTACAAAGTATTGAAACTCACCCATGGCAGTATGATTTATAGGACCACATACATCGGAATGCACAAGTTAATAAATCATTAGCACGGTGTCCAACACCAATAAATGAGGATTTGATCATTTTACCTTGAATACAATATTCACAAACTGGTAAAGGTTATATGGTTAAATCCGATATCACACCATCCTTAACTAGTTTGGTTAGGCGTTTTATGCCTATATGACCTAATCTCATATGCCAAAGTTCTGTGTTATTTATTTCACCCGATCTTTTCCTTTTAGATTTCTCTATATTAAAGACATTACGATTTTTGGTAAGAATGTAATGACCATCAACCATGGGACATAAACAAGCAAAACATTCATATTATCATATAAATTCAAAAGACCATCTTTAATATTTATATGAAATCCTTCGTTGTCAAGTACATGAAGTGAGATGATTTGTCGTATCATATTCGGCACAAAATAACAGTTATTAAGTTTAATATTACATTCATCAGAGAGTTTCAAAAAAAATTCCTACTGCTTCAACTTGTAGAGAATCTTCATTCCCTACTCGCAGCTGGATCTCTCCCACCTTCAATCTTCTAGTTTCCCTCAGATCCTGCAACGAATTGCAGATATGAGAAGGACAAGCTGTGTCTAACACCCAAGTCGAACTAGAATCAAAAGCAAGTGTAATGTCAATAATAAGAAAACAAATACCTGAGGGAGCTTCCTTCAAAAAGGCTAAATATTTCAAACATTTGCGTTTCTAGTGTCCAAGCATGTCGCAGTAAAAATATTTTCCTTTTCCATATTTGTCTTCACATTTGGCTTATAAACCCCTGTGGAAGCAACCTTTGGACCTTTACCTTTGACTTTCTTTTTCTTTTTTTGTTTCTTCCCAGCCGGCTTTTGAGAAGCCTGAGAAGGTCCATAAGAAGAAGCACCAATGACCATGAAAGCATAACTACTCATGTCATCTTGATCCGTCAGCAACATATTGTGCAACTTAGAATAGGTGGGAAGCATCTTATGCATGTTAAAGTTAACAATAAGGTCCTTGAAAGACTTAGAAATAGATGCGAGAATCAAACTATTCCCGAGGCAGTTATCAATAAGAATATCCATCCTTTTGAGCTCTTTGATACATTCTATTAGCTTCATCACATGTGGGCTAACAGGTTTTCCCTCCGAGAGGAAAGTATGAAAAAGCTCGACAGCCACCTTATGCATCTCTACCTGTGGTCGATCACTGAATAGTTCCTTCATATGCATCAAGATGGATCCGGAATCAGGCATCGACATATATTTCCTCTGTAGTTCCGACACCATAGATCCCAAGATGTATGACCGGACTTTCCGATCATCATCCTTACATCTCTTGAACGTCTCACGTTCCTCATCTAAAGCATCATCTGAAACCCTTGCGGGCATTGGGCGATCTAGAACATATTCAAGTTGCTCCGCTTGACAAAGAATTCAGATATTCATGAGCCAAACATTGTAATTAACAGCACCCTAGAGCTTATGCGTATCAAGTATACGCGAAAGCGGGTTCGAAACAGACATTCTGTCTACACAAGGAAAAATAAAATAAAGCGGAAAATTAATATTTAAATATCATGATAAAACACTAAATATAATATGGATTTACTTTTTCTATAAAGTGCCATCGCATTGTCTTACATATTCTTTATAATCTCTACAAACAAGAATATGGAAATTTAACTTTCAAATCTCACAATGCAAAGTAGATCCTTCTTGACATTTACGCAAATCTCACGCTTTAGCAAAATTGACCTTTGTAAATTCGAGAAGGTAGATTACTATTGTCAATTGCATCTCATGCAACACTTACATTCGGTCCTAAATCAAATCTCATCTCCACGATTTAGAAATATTGGATAGTTCAACTTTTAGATCAACTTGTCTATCGTCGAAAGTATGATACTAATATTAAGCAATATTGGATAATATTTTCTCTTAAATTCGACTCATCTCATGCTTAACCGGATTAGAACAAAACATTACAATCAATCCCTCACGCTTTAGCAATATTGGGAATAATCATAATGGTTTAACTAAGACCGTATAGACAAGCCGGACCATGTCATATTTTCACACAAAATTAATGACACTTAGATCTAGTGTAGAGATTTCAACAAGCTCAAATGCATACAAATATTTAAATGTATGCATGTACGATAAAATGCCTAAACATGTAATCTACTATTAAATGTATGCATGGGCATTTTATACAATTAAAAAAAACGTAAGGAACATTAATAA
This sequence comes from Zanthoxylum bungeanum, assembly GCA_019454045.1. Taxonomy (NCBI): domain Eukaryota; kingdom Viridiplantae; phylum Streptophyta; class Magnoliopsida; order Sapindales; family Rutaceae; genus Zanthoxylum; species Zanthoxylum bungeanum. The sequence continues at coordinate 88,148 of SKCR01027696.1, read as the reverse complement.
TTAAAAGCATGTATCGCTCTGATACCACTTGTTGAGTGAGAAACGACAATGCCGAGCGCAGCAGAACCTGCCCGAGATCAAATACCAAGCGAAATTTATTTATTTTTTATTTTTTTATATTCGGCAGTAGCTAAAAACAGTGTTTAAAATTTTTTATCAACTTAATTTATTCCAACGCATCAAAATAAATTTTCCATAAGCTCAAAAAATTATTTTAAACACTTTAATCAATTTATCAACTCTTGAAAAATTAAATCCAAGCATTAAATTAACTTTCCAATACTTGAAAAATTAATCCAAACATACAAAATTATTTTTCAACACTTGAAAAATTATTATTTAAGCATACAAAATTAATATATCAACTATATACCAATTTTTCATACACTTGAATGCTACAAGAACCTCACATATATGCTTCTAATTAATCCAACACTTCCACAACAATTTTTCTCAACACAAAACATCAAAAAATTAACAAATAAATTAACAAATTAAATTTACCAACTATTGCTTTCAAGCCTTGCCAATTGTTGAAGCTTTGCATCCAAAATTCCGAAATCCTCCAAGCTTTGAACTTCCTTCTTTCTCCACCAAATTGAGCTCATCCAAGAACAAATCTTGGTGATCAAAATGTGATTTGATCACTCAAGAATGGCAACCAACTTTTCCCCAAAATTCAACTCTTGAACCCTAGGAAAAATAAAGCTTCAAGAACACAAATTAACCCTAAACTCTTAAGGATTAATTCCATGGACTTGATTATATGTTTGGGTATTTTTGGTGAGATTTTTGGCTTGGATTTTGAGAGCAAAATTCACTTCTTTTTCTTTTTGTTGATCGGCAGAGGAGAAAAGCAAAAGAAGAAGAAAAATCAATTCATTCTTTGTTCTTTTTATTTCGGCAGCCAGCAGGGAGAAGAAAAGCAATTGTTTTTTTTTATTAATTAAAATTAAAGAAAAACAAAAACCAAACCAAGCCATTAATTAACAAACCATGGTTTAAGGGAATCTTTTCCCTACACCACAAATTTCAAAAATTTAACTTAACCAAGGTTAAAAATTATCTCACCAACCAAGTCAACTTAGTCACAATCAAATGATTTAGTTACCTTAAAAAAATATTCAATTGCATTAACTAAAGTTACTTTAATTAATTAAAACCTTTATTTGCATAAGCCAAGTAATTAATTTTGTACATTAATTTAACAATTAAATTAATTTACTAATTAATTACTATTTTAATGTAAATCAAATTAACATTTATTATACAATAAACTTATATCAACTCTTGATGTAAAATTAATTAATTCAATTCATCTCATAAATTATCGGATCAAATAATTTAATCCTTAAAATCCAAAAATACTTTATCAAAATTTGACGAAAAGTCGCCATAGTGCTGAACGAGTAAACTTAATATAATGGAACTCTCTAGGCTCACGTTCGGTTGCTACTTATATATATACATATAGATCTCGTATATTCGTACACATATTCATAAAGGTCTGGCCACCTACAAATCATGACTAAAAACAACACGATACGTCGAGCCATACAAGTCGAGGTTAAAACGTTAATGTGTAATCCATTCGTCATAACCGTCTCCAATTGCGTAAAGTTATATTTTTACTGTCAAAACCTTATCTATTAAATATTAAATAAATTTTCACAATCATATTCCATTAATAAATAATATATGCAAAACTCTTTTCAATATTATTTATAATGTTAAAGAAACAATTTCTTCAATGAACTTTTGGCCAAAAGATTTCCGGAATATACTCTGAAAATTTTCTGGAAACATAATCCAACCATATGGACTGACAAATCATCATATTAACACACACCGATCTTCGTGAGCATCGGTCTATACCTAACAGTCATCCAAAGGTCAGACTATAAAAGGTCTGTAACATGCATGGTATCAGGCACAGAGGATCACTCACAAGACCACCGTGGTGTCTCAAGTCAAAGGACCACAATAACTACTCAACTCGAAAAGACAACTATTGACAGTTTTATGGAATATCTATTAGTCATCTTTTATGCTTTTGTTCGATATTCATTCCACTAATGAATGTTTGCATTTCTATACGAACTTCCACTAAGCTCATAGTCTATTGAGACAAACCATATGTCCATTACATATATAGACAATGCACTAGTCTTACCAATATAATGACCTACTCATGCCAATATATCTAGACCATGAATAATTTATATTTGAGAGAATGCGTGATATTTCTCAACACCATTTGCAACTCTTGCAACAATATCACCATATATGGTAACTCTCGGGTCTTTACTAATTTCATATAAGGTTCCGAGTGAAACTCGAAATCTCTAACTCTTAGAGTAATCTAACACTTAGATTTACAATATATAAATAAAAGTAAGAAATTACCATACAAATAATTAAATAATCATGATAAAGAAAATATTACATTGCACAAATAATAAATATTCGTACAAAAAGTTAATGGTGCAAGATCACCATTTCCAACACTCGGTTATAATTGAACGTGCCACTAACTTCCAGGAAGTTGCTGATGTGGGCATTTGGATCTTCATATGCACTTCCACCAAACTGGACTGATTGCTGTATCATCTGAATGTATGTTTTGATGTCACACGTATTTGCAAGTAAGGGTGGAAGTACAATGCATGATATAAAGCCATCAACCACCAGAATATTTCTGTCTCGAATGGGAATTGGTGGTGCAAATTCCAAAGGTTCAGGTTCTTGATTGTTCATGTTGATCAGTGCTTCTTGACCTTCTCGTCTTTCCCTTCTCAATTGTCTGATTGTTCTTTCAATTTTTGGGTCAAGCGGACGGATTTCAAAGCTTCTGCTTCTTCTCATGTAGTGTCTGAGAACCTGGAGCACAAGAAAATAAAAATAATAAGTAAAAATAAATTAGACATAAGTAAAAGTATTTAACCCCAAAATTAATAGTAAAAGATAAATAAGTCCACGGCAACGGCGCCAAAACTTGACCGGTGGTAAATACACACGTAATGCAAGAATATGTATCGCTCAAGTAGTATAAAATGTATTGATCCCATGAGGACTTAATACATATGCTATTAATTTACGAAGATAAATGTCCACGAGTATCTAATTGATTTGATTTTTGGTTAGACGGTGATTTTTATCTTAAAACAAGTAAATAAAATAAAACAAATATAGATTTTAAGTTGTAAATAATGATATGAAAATATCCAGGGTTATGAATCCTACCTATATCTTTCTAAGGATGAGTTGATTACCTTATCCTTGTATAATGTACTAGTTTATTAACCTGGAACATTAAGTTATGCAAAATCCTCTTCCGATGGTCAGATACAAACACCCAAAGTAACCCAATTAACTATATTCATTTGTTAATTAAGAAACTCTGAATTCATTAAGTTTAAGTTCCAATTATGGCTACCCACGCCTGACAGATATATTCATATCCTGGAAGGAAATCTCTAAATTGAATGTGAGATGGTGAGTTATTGAGTTTACGGCTAAACCTAAAATCATTTTTCCAAGTTCATTATAAGTTTACCAAATCAATCTTATTAGTAGCTAATTTATAAGAAGCATTAAGAACTAGACTCAATAAATAACCTATACACCACACAAGACATAAGAAAAGTCAACTTATTAAATCATTGATATTGGTTTTCATCACAACCCTAGATAACATATTTAGTTATGACACATGTCTAGGATTACTAAAGACAAAAATAAAGAAAATATTATAAAACAAAATTGAAAACTAAAAAGATAAAAATTACAACAATGAAATAAAATATTAGGGGTTTGGGGATCCACTTTTATTATTTCAAATCTAGAAATCTCCATTATTATAATATATAAATTTGCGTTATATTATCAACGAACCATAAAGGCGTTATCTCGATTAAGTCAGATATTAATTAATTCCAACCGACCATAAAGGCGGTATCCAATTAAGTCGGGTTAAAATTAATTTAATTAAGTCCAACTGACCAATAAGATGGTATCCAATTAAATCAGGTTTTAAGATAATTTATATATTATAAAATAAGGGAGATTTCTAGATTATAATAATAAAAGCTTCACCTTTACCCCAGCATAAATTATTTACCTACTCATGCTTTTAAGTAAAATAAAGAAAGATTTATTGCTTAAAATAAAAATTAAATAGAAGAAAACTGAAATTAAACAAACAAGATACTATCTTCTTAGTATTTTAAGGAAATTCCCCAGAAGAAAGTATGAAGAATTCCTTTGATTTCAGCCTCTATTTATAGGCTCCAAAAATGGGTTGCATCGCGACGCGTGAAGGCTTTGCGTCGCGACGTGTTCTACAGTAAATGGCCTCTTTCGGAAGACTCAATTATTGGCTCGGCATCGGGACGAGTTAAGGCTTATCGTCGCGACGCCGACGTCATGATAACGCAATGGATGACGCGTGTCGATAAATTAATAATTGTGTTGACGTCATGATGAAGTGATGGTGACGCATGTGATTTTGTGGCAATGACGCATGTCGGTAGCTGAATAATTTAGGCGTGTTGCGACACAGAAGGCTTGCGCGTCGCGACGCGTGAATAGTTAATTTCCTAATTTGCCATTTTTATCCATTTTTTGCTGTTTTAGTCCTGATTTAATTCCATTAAGTCCTAAAATTTTATTTATCTACAAAATAACATAAAACACATCAAAAAATTCATAAAACTTGAGAAACTATACAAAATATTAAGTAAAAGGGGCAGTAAATATTGATATATTTTCCGCTTATCACCAGGCCATTCCAACAAGCACAATTCCTTTCAGTCAAGCTCACATTCGCCATAGTTCATGACATTAGAGGTCATGCAGTATAGTATCTTAACGTGTAGTTTCCACTCTCATCACCATAGATAAAGACATACTGTTCACGTTTTAGTAGAAATAATACTTTCAGTAAGGAATCAGGTTGCAGCCTCAATTCAACACGATTTCTCCATCCCTAAACTCATGGTCAGTTGGGAAGACCTTTCAAGTCTTGAAACCCATGCTCAGAACTAGAGCCTTGGGTCATGGAGTCAATTGGAAGCAATAACATGTTAAGTTCAATGTAAGTTTGGATGTTCCAAGCCTCAAGGAAACTGGGAGCAGGGTCTGAGATTCAGTGGTCCCATATGCATAAAATCCATCATGAAAGCAATGTTTTCGTACTCAGAGAGATAAGTGTGATGACTCTTATACATAAGAGCTTCAGCTTTTAGAGGTTCGCCAAAATAAGTTATGTCATGAACTCCCCAAGGTCACGGTTGTGAGCTAAGGATATTCTACCAATATACGTCATTTGGTGACATCATAAGGATCAAGAAACAACATGGGAAACCTCAGGTAGAATTCAGAAGGTTTAACCTTAAATGGGATTCGAGGACGAATCCTACTTAAGGGGGGAGAATGTAACACCTCGGTCACCCCAAAGGGATCACAATAGATATTTCTTACTTGTATGAGTATTATTTAGCATGAAATCACGCATGAGTGAGTTTGTATTCACGGAATCATTTTTCGGAAACCAGGTAAAATTTTTACAGTTTCAGTACATAATTATTTTCAATTCCATATTTACACAGGTTTTGGTATTTCGGCCATAACGTGAGCTACTTATTTCTATATTCAGTGATATTAGTACCGTCAGAAAGCTTAGACAAATCTCTACAACTTTCATATGAGTAATTTTCCCAATTGGCAACATAATCAAGTCAAATATGAGCGTATTCCATACTACACAGTGTAATGATGAAAATAACTTACCATTTTTATCATGTGCCAATTATAAATTAATATTTTAATTTGAAAAAAAAAACTTTCCTTTGTTATATAAAGCAGCCACTGTTCATTCTTCTTCTCAGCCCTCGTTCACAAAATTGTTCTTCACTCACACAACAAATTTTCCCCCCTCAAGCTCACGTGATCTCCAAGCATGGGTTGGATTTGTGGCTTCCTCGAGTATTAATCAGCCCTAATTAGTCTCTTATCCTCATTCTTTAGATTAATTTCAAATTTGTAGCATGTAAATCAAATCCCCTAAGCTATATTATATTTATTTTGCATGATTAGGCTTGTTAGAGTGTGTATTTCTGCATTTGGGGATATTATGCAATGAAGTATACATGGATTGTTTGGATTTCACAAAATTTATAACTGGGTTAGTCTTGGCCGAATTAGGTATTTGTTGGGGAGCTTAATATTGTAATGATGATTCAATCAATATGTATATCATTTAGAGTGGATGATAAACTGTTTTGTTGATAAATGCATTATGGAAATCAACTTATAGGGGGTGACTGTGAGCTCCTTCTAGTAGTAATGGTGATGTTGAGCTTTTGATGATATTATAAGATAATGTAATTAATGTCTTGTGATGGTGATGATCGTGTGTATGGTATGTGTGGCCGAGAACATGGTGAGGAGTGTGGATGGTCATGGGCTTTGTGAGAAAGGATAATATTGAAAATGTGAATGTTAAATATGTCAGAGATGATAAGGAAAATGATAATATCTTTGAGCATTATTCTTGCTAGATATGAAGTTGATGTGGAATTGTTAGTGAAATCATGATAATGGTTCAATAAACGGTTATGGTCGACTGTAGCTTAGAAAGTAGCGAAGTATAACCATAACATGCGTAAGATGTTTCATGTTTAAAGAGTTGGGGTATTTTATGAAGTTCCGATATACGGATAAGTTTAATCGTGTTGATGCGGTTGCTTACAGCTTTAGGAATTGTCACGACAAGTAATTTAATTGATAAGGGTTTAGCTAATACATTATCTCACTTTTGTTAGAATAAACGTAAAAGCTTAACTTTCTTGTCAGCATGCACTCGTACATCATTCATGCGTATGATTAGGATAATGAGCACCTTCGAATACTAATCACACTTGAATTTATTCTTTGTAGATTCGACTTAGGATATCTCGTCAGGCTTCATACGATCATTCGAGCAGTAAAGCCACGATCTAACATTGTGAGTGGATGTTATGTTTTCAAGTTTTCCATTTTAAGATATTTACATTTTAAATTAAATTTTTTTATAATTTAAATTAAGTTTTTTTTTTAGATATCCATGAATAGTTTAGAAAACATGATTCAAGTTATCATTATCTTATCATTTTATATTTCTTTGTAATATAGATTGAGATCTTTATGGATATCAACTTATTGCTTTGGCAAGCACGTTTTTCTCAAGGTTATTATGTTTCCTTGTTTTCTAGTTTGAGTATCATACAAATTAGATTGAATTTCAATTAATATAACTGTGGTAACCTTGCAAGCATGATTCTGAGTTATTATATTATCGTTGATAAGTTTCTAATATGCATGTTGTTATAAGAACCACAATAGTGTCTTTTCATGACTTATTTTACTTTTTAAATAGTGTTTGTTCATTTTGAAATAGTTTGAAAATTTCATGTTTTCAAACGCCCCCTGATTTTGAAGCTTGTGTATTTTCCATGATTATGTTTTATGCCTAAAATTTTTATAATTCTCAACTGTGGTTGTAGTTTATTTTGTAACCTCTAAGTGAGGTCCTAAGACGTCATATGGCTTTAATTGGAGGAGATGGAAACCAGCTGCAGTCATAGAGCCATGCACGTTAAGGGTCCACTTACTTACATTTGTTGTAGGCCATGTGGCCGAGTGTTAGTGTCAATAGAAATGATTGATCCATGTCAAGTAAGATGTTTCTATACTTATATATATTTATGAATTTATATATTAGTAATGCAAGACTTTAAGTTTAATATTTGTAATATAGTTGTATACATTACGGTTTGCATGCCCATACATGAATTTTTACAGGTCCTTATACAGGTCATTGCATGTGCATGTCAGAGGCTTTGAAGATGATCATGCCATCTCCTATTGGTCACGTCCTGGATATACTGGGAATTGAGATTAAATAAATTATTTAAAGATGTTAATGGTCGTGTTTCTATTTGTTCTGATATTTTGAGTGATCATTGGAGTATACACTCATACATCGGTGTCACATGTCATTAGATTGATGCATCATGGAGCATGGATAAAAGACTATTTGCGTTTAGAGTTTTTGATGATATTGTTTTATTTTAACCTATTACTTTAATGAAGAGAAAATATATAGGCGTGAAGCGTGGTTTACTGTTATTCTTATGATATCGGCGACCACTACACTGTTTGACTCGCAGCTTGTAGAGAGTACGGATAATCACATGGGGGACTAATAGAAGAATAAATGGGTCATCACCTAGTATGAAACACCGGGAATGATTTAAGGATGCACTACATCTCTTGCAAGGTCCGACCTTAAACCCATTTGGGTTCGGAATGATCTCATTACTGATGCCAGTGTAATATTTACGATCAAAGGATGTATCCTCATATCTTATAATTCGAGAAATGCAAAAGTAGTTTAATGACTTACAATGTGCAAACATGAGTTATAAAAACAATAAGTAAAGTAAATATCCATAAATTATTACAGCATTGATAAAATAATGATGAAATAAACTAGGGCAAGTATCCCATGGGTCTGGCCTCAGAGAGGCCGGTAGGATATACACATGTAGCATTTATGTCCTGCAGGACTTGAAGGAAGTCTAGCCAGATATATGTCAATGATAGAAATAATAATATACTTATATATTCGGTGCGGCCTGGTGTAATTTGTAAACCAGAATTGCAGAAAGATACGTCAATGATAAAAGATATAGTAAATATGTTTTCTTGATTTAAGAGTAGTGAAATGGTCATCCCCAGTGGTACGTGGAGTTATATCCTGAGCCCGAACCACATTTTCGTCCATTCAAAATCGGCTATGAAACTTACATCCAAGATTCCATCCTATATACCATGAGAGTCATACGACCGAATATAGGTATGTCCGTCCGGACATCAATTGAGATGTTCCTGACATCTTTCATGAGACATACAGTAAGCAGGGCATGCAAATAACAGATCATAACATGCTAAAACCAGAAGATAAGAAGAACATAATCATATGTAGCTATAATAGTAATGAGATGATAGAAACATAATTATAATAGCAGAAACATGATAGATATATACTGAAATATCAGTAAGTTAACAGTACATGCATATCATCAACTAAGGCAGCAAAATGAAACAACTAAATATGCATAAACTAATGGCAACGAGTGTAATATAAAAATGGCTAAGCATGCAACTAACTAAAAAAAATAGTAAGCTTGGCCTGAATTATCTATCATCGGTCGGATGTGTGTGCGTGTCCGGTCGGACGTGATTTACGTCCGGACAAAGATACTGTGTTATCATAGAAACTTAAAAATATGTATGAATAGAAAGAGTGCCCCCAAGTCCTACCTTTGTGTGTATGGTGGCTCTAAAATCCATTTCTGAAGTCCGAGTTGTTGCTAAATTCACGCCAGGGGAAGGGAACTGTGGGACAATTATGACCAATAGCGTCACTATTTGTAAAAGACAATGTGGTTTTTGTACAAATTAACTATGTGACAATGGAAATTACCATTTTATCATTTTGTAATTAGATTACTTGAATATATATAAATGATAAAAGTCCTTATTATTAGTTCCAGACTAATAAGATTTGAGACGATATCAATCCACAAAGGTTTAATCATTAAATATCCCTAGACGTAGTATTACAGAGACTGGACATCGATAATGTAGAATAGACTAGTATTACACTTGTGCGTGTTATGGAAGCGTAACAACATAGTTCTCATATATTTAAGTATTGAATGCTTATGCAAGTGTGATAGGAGGTTGTGTTTGCCGATGGTACAGAAACAGCTTCGCTCTGGATAGACCCCTCGGAATCCCATTGGTAGTATGACTATGTGTTTATGAGAATCCGATTCAGGGTAGGTGTATTTGGTCCTAACTTGAGACTTGCTTCGCTAATACTTGGGACAATCAATACGCTTTGGTTTTGGTCATCCGGAACTTTAACAGGTTATGTGTACGCCTTTTCTGGGTTTATTGAGAATCGTTGTGTATTGGGTGTGATGTCAAGACAGAAGTATCACTTCAGTCATATGGAGATGATGATCACGCAGGGATACATAACTGGTTTTCTATTATGTTGCAACTATCGGGATAATATGACAAGGTCATGGTTATCTGATTATAGAGACTAGTTGCTTGTGATCCAATATATGCTTCGTACGGGGCAGACACTATTCCAGCCCCATGCCTTGTATGTGACATCAGATACTGGATCACAATACGCAATACTATGTATACTACGCCTGAAAAAGATTATATATTCCTTAAAGAATATTTCTAGAGAATTGGGTAGGCACGGCGCTTTGCTAGAAGTCAATCATGTCTTGTAAATCGGTAGGAACGTGGTACTGGGTACGCACGTGTTCGGATAGTCCGACGACCAGATTTACTCCAACATATCCAAGGATCTCATGGGTCGCTTCCCGAAGATTCACCGATGACGTATGACTCGAACATAATTAATCTGGGATTAATTATGAGAGAGAGAAAATTAATCAAGGATTAATTACGGCGAGAATTTATCTGGGATAAAATTCAATTAAAAAAGAGAGAGAGCAATTAATTTGGAATTAATCGATTAAATAATATATTTGATATATTATATGAAATTGGATTTCATAACGGAATTAAAATTGGATTTTAATTCGGGCTCGCGAATTAATTTAGAATTAATTCGCGAGCGACTTTAAATAGTAATTTTGCTTGGCATAATTATTTAATTAAATTTGATTTAATTTAATTACGTCGCAATGGAAAATTTGTTAATTCAGAATTAACGAACCTGACCCCGGAATGTGTTTGCGGACCCATTCAGATTTTGAATCAAGTAGGGCCCACCACTTGTCACATCACCTTGTCAACTTTATCAACTTTTGGTTGATAGAAGTTGGTGGGATTTTTTGTTGACTTGTTTCTTACACAAGTGTGAAAGGCATGAGTGACATATACCAAACATTTGAGATTTGGTATATAATTATTTTGTTTTTGGAAAATCAAAAAATAACAAGTCAACACTCATCCTCTTCTCTCTTCCATTTTCACGCCAAAACACTCTACCCCTCTTCCTCTTGGCTTGGCCGAGAATCACAAAGAACACAAGGGGATTTGGTTGCAAAATCTCCATTGCTAGCACATCAAAGAATCATACAACGGTGATTGGGAAACCTGTTGGACAATTATGACCTATAGCGTCACTATTTTTAAAAGACATTGGGGTTTTTATACAAATTAATTATGTGACAATGGAAATTGATATTTTATCATTTTGTAATTAGATTACTTGAATATATAAATGATAAAAGTCCTTATTATTAGTTCCAGACTAATAAGATTTGAGACGATATCAATCCACAAAGGTTTAATCATTAAATATCCCTAGACGTAGTATTATCGAGACTGGACATCGATAATGCGGAATAAACTAGTATTGCACTTGTGAGTGTTACGGAAGCGTAATAAAAAGTTCTCATATATTTAAGTATTGGATACTTATGCAAGTGTGATATGAGGTTGTGTTTGCCGATGGTACAGAAACAGCTTCGCTTTGGATAGACCCCTCGGAATCCCATTGGTAGTATGACTATGTGTTTATGAGAATCCGATTCAGGGTAGGTGTATTTGGTCCTAACTTGAGACTTGCTTCGCTAATACTTGGGACAATCAATACGCTTTGGTTTTGGTCATCCAGAACTTTAACAGGTTATGTGTACGCCTTTTCTGGGTTTATTGAGAATCGTTGTGTATTGGGTGTGATGTCAAGACAGAAGTATCACTTCAGTCATATGGAGATGATGATCACGCAGGGATACATAACTGGTTCTCTATTATGTTGCAACTATCGGGATAATATGACAAGGTCATGGTTATCCGATTATAGAGACTAGTTGCTTGTGATCCAATATATGCTTCGTACGGGGCAGACACTATTCCAGCCCCATGCCTTGTATGTGACATCAGATACTGGATCAAAATACGCAATACTATATATACTACGCCTGAAAAAGATTATATATTCCTTAAAGAATATTTCTAGAGAATTGGGTAGGCACGGCGCTTTGCTAGAAGTCAATCATGTCTTGTAAATCGGTAGGAACGTGGTACTGGGTACTCACGTGTTCGGATAGTCCGACGACCGGATTTACTCCAACATATCCAAGGATCTCATGGGTCGCTTCCCGAAGAATCACCGATGACGTATGACTCGAACATAATTAATCTGGGATTAATTATGAGATAGAGAAAATTAATTAAGGATTAATTACGGCGAGAATTTATCTGGGATAAAATTCAATTAAAAGAGAGAGAGAGCGATTAATTTGGAATTAATCGATTAAATAATATATTTGATATATTATATGAAATTAGATTTCATAACAGAATTAAAATTGGATTTTAATTCGGGCTCGCGAAATAATTTAGAATTAATTCACGAGAGACTTTAAATAGTAATTTTGCTAGGCATAATTATTTAATTAAATTTGATTTAATTTAATTACGTCGCAACAGAAAATTTGTTAATTCGGAATTAACGAACCCGACCCCGGAATGTGTTTGCGGACCCACTAAGATTTTGAATCAAGTGGGGCCAACCATTTGTCACATCACCTAGTCAACTTTATCAACTTTTGGTTGATAGAAGTTGGTGGGATTTTTTGGTGACTTGTTTCTTACACAAGTGTGAAAGGCATGAGTGACATATACCAAACATTTGAGATTTGGTATATCATTATTTTGTCTTTGGAAAATCAAAAAATAACAAGTCAACACTCATCCTCTTCTCTCTTCCCTTTTCACGCCAAAACACTCTACCGCTCTTCCTCTTGGCTTGGCCGAGAATCACAAAGAACACAAGGGGATTTTGTTGCAAAATTTCCATTTCTAGCACATCAAAGAATCATACAACGGTGATAGGGAAACCTATTGGACAATTATGACCCATAGCGTCACTATTTTTAAAAGACATTGGGGTTTTTGTAAAAATTAATTATGTGACAATGTAAATTGATATTTTATCATTTTTGTAATTAGATTACTTGAATATATAAATGATAAAAGTCCTTATGATTAGTTCTGAATTATAAGATTTGAGACGATATCAATCCACAAGGGTTTAATCATTAAATATCCCTAGACGTAGTATTATCGAGACTGGACATCGATAATGCAGAATAGACTAGTATTGCACTTGTGCGTGTTACGGAAGCGTAACAAAAAGTTCTCATATATTTAAGTATTGGATACTTATGCAAGTGTGATATGAGGTTGTGTTTGCTGATGGTATGGAAACAGTTTCGCTCTGGATAGACCCCTCGGAATCCCATTGGTAGTATGACTATGTGTCTATAGGAATCCGATTCAGGGTAGGTGTATTTGGTCTTAACCTGAGACTTGCATCGCTAATACTTGCGACAATCAATACGCTTTGGTTTTGGTCATCCGGGACTTTAACAGGTTTTTGTGTGTACGCCTCTCATGGGTTTATTGAGAATCGTAGTGTATTGGGTGTGATGTCAAGATGGAAGTATCACTTCAGTCATATGGAGATGATGATCACGCAGAGATACAGAAATGGTTCTCTATTATGTTACAACTATCGGGATAATATGACAACGTCATGATTATTCGATTATAGAGACTAGTTGCTTGTGATCCGATATATGCTTCGTACGAGGCAGACACTATTCCAGCCCCAAGCCTTGCATGTGACATCAGATACTAGATAGCAATACGCAATACTATGTATATTACGCATGTTATAGATTATATATTCCTTAAAGAATATTTCTAGGGAATTGGGTAGGCACGGCGCTTTACTATAAGGCAACCATGTCTCGTAAATCGGTAAGAATGTGGTAGAAGGTACGCACGTGTTCGGATAGTCCGATGACCAGATTTACTGCCAACATATCCAGGGATCTCATAGGCCGCTTCCCGAAGATTCACCGATGACGTATGACTCGAACATAATTAATCTGGGATTAATTATAAGAGAGAAAAAATTAATCTAGGATTAATTACGGTGAGAATTTATCTGGGATAAAATTCGATAAAAGAGATAGAGCGATTAATTTGGAATTAATCGATTAAAATAATATATTCGATATATTAAATAAATTAGATTTCATAACCGAATTAAATTGGATTTTAATTCGGGCGAACGAATTAATTTAGAATTAATTTGCGAGCGACTTTAATAGTAATTTTGCTTGGCATAGTTATTTAATTAAATTTGATTTAGTTATGTCGCAACGAAAAATTCGTTAATTTGGAATTAACGAACCCGAGCCCGGAATGTGTTTGCGAGCCCACTCGGATTTTGAATTCAAGTGGGGCCCATAAGTCACATCACAAGTCGCATCACTTGTCATTCTCATCATTTTTTGGTGTTGGAAGTAAGTGATGAAATTATGGTGGCTTGTAAGACACACAATTGTGAAAGAAGTGAATGACATTTACCAAACATTTGGTATATCATTTTTTGGTTTTTGGAAAATCAAAATACAAGATAAAATTCATTCTCTCCCTCCCTCTCTCTCAACCGAAACTCTCCCTCTCCTTTTACTCTCCATTTCCGAGAACAAGAAGAAAGAAAAGGAAGCCATTTGTTGCAAATGTTTCCTAGTGCTAGCATGCATTAAATCATACAAAGGTGATAGGGAAACATTCCCTAGAGTTTGGAATCTCAAACTTCAAGCTTGGAGTTTCAACATACATCAAAGAGATGAGCTTGGTGTAACTTCTCAAAGTGGAATTTTTGAACTCTACATCTACATCCAACCGAGCATTGTAAGTATTTTCCGCTAACTTATTTGCGTATTCACACATATTTTATGCTTATTAGATCTTGGGATTGATCTTAGAGACCCAACAATGGTATCAGAGACTATTTAAGCATGAAATTGAATTAGGGTTCTTAATCTTGAATTTGGGTATTTTTGATTTGAGCATGATTTAATCAAATTGTTTGTTTGAGTATGCTTAGATAACGATAACTTAGAGTTATGCATGATCAATTTTATAAAAAATTAATTGGATTAAATTTCCCAAAATTACTAGGCTTGGCCGAATGCATTAGTACCCTAGGTCATGGTGATTTTTTGTTTTTTAAACCATTGGATGTGTTTAAAATGCTTGGATATATTAGTTTGTGATTTAATTGGATTGAAATCAAAATTGATATAAAAATCCTTAAATTGCTGTGAGCCTTGGAAGCATGTTGGAATTGATTTTGCTTCAATTTGTGTTGGACATAAGTTGATTAACAATAAAGCATGATTAATTATGTAAATTGGTATTTTGGAAATGTTAATTTAAATAATTAATTATGGATATACACTTTAATTAATTAAATTGTGAAATTTGGAATATTAGAATTTAATTAATTTAGGCTTATTTTGGAATTGGGCTAAAATTTTTGTATTTGGGCCTAATAGGCTTGGTTGGGCCAAGTTGGTTTAGGACAATTGGATTGGATCCAAATTGGGCCTAAACCATTCCATTAAGTCCAAATATAATAAATGGGCCTTTTAAAATTTAATTGTGCCTAATGGGCCAAAATTAATTTTGTGACAAATGGTGATTCCTTATTGGGCTTTGGTTGCCAAAGTCCATGCCTTAAGAAATTAATTGAAAGCCCATTGGACTTTAATTAATTGACATTGGATGTTAATTGGACTTTGAGACTCATTAAGATTAAATTTAGAATCTAAGTCGTAAAGGCATATTAAAAGTGTAATTATTTAATTTAGAATTAAATAAAGAATTAGTATTGAATACAAATTAAATTGGATTTAAAATTACAGTTCGATATAATTCAATAATTCATACTTTGAGTACTTATTCTCAAACGAGTTGGACTCGCGCAAATCAAATCGTTATTTGAACATTGGATGATCATTTAATTCAAAGATTAATTAATTGGATTAGATTCATTGAATAACATGCTTTGTGTGAATACATGGATGTATTGTATGAATAATGTATATCGGATGGATATTACATGGGTGAGGGCAATTTTGAAAATTATTGTAATAAATTAGAATTTATTAAATTGGACCTGTGTGTCCAGTCTTTATCTCACAATTCTTTGTAATTCTCTTCACACACAATTCCCCTCAATGTAATGAGGTTTCTTTATTGTATTATGTAATTGGGTAGAATTTAGAATAGTGCTAGCCGTTGGAGAGGAAATGGAGTGATTTGTTCTAGGAACAATTTGTGAGATATCCATCCGCATATCATTATTAATTTATTTATCGCGCCATATTATGCTTTTAGAATGCATACTTAAGGGTGTATGATGAGACCTAATCAAAGATAATTAATTGGTTGCCAATTACGCGAAAAACCCTCAACAAATATTAAGCGTTTTCCTTCCATTGAGTGATTCATTCTCAAGATCCAAGATTGGCATTGGTTTGTTGGCCAAAGTCAAGACCTTTGTCCATCGCGGATGTGTTTGAATCATGAAGGCTTTGTTCCATATCGCATGTCTTGGCCAAGTTGTGATTTTTTTGCCAAAGTCAATATCACTTCTTGTTCATCGACATCGATTACGAAGCTTTCCAAAGCCAATGGGTCCCGCTTAACTGGAATCATTAAGCTTGTTGAGCCAAAGCCAAGGCTTAGTTGATTCAGAAGAAAAGGTTAGGAAAATATATTGGATATATTGGCATATATATTGTATATATGTTTCGGACTTGGAGGTCCACCTACCGGATCTAGGAATTGGATGAGATCCAATTGATCTTAGAGATCTACCTAGTTAAATATCATACAACTTGTTGGCCAAAGTCAAGGTTGTGTGTTATTTAACGGGATCCTAGCCCACTAGGAAACTAGGTTTCCCGAGTACTCAACAGAGGGTTAGAGGCTCACCAAAAAATAGTGGGAGGCTAGTATTGAATTTGCAATTTCGTTCAAATACTTGCCAATACGCGCTTTCAAATTATTTCATCAATTATATATTTATAAGTTGGACTAATATTCTATTATTTTTCTTGTAACAGTTGGAATGTAGCCAAATATCGTTAATTGAATAGTTTGACTATTGCAATTAAGATGACTGGAAAGATCGGAGTTAGAGGCATTATCATGGGTGAAAATGTCTTTAATGGCGCAAACTTTCCTGATTGGGATATGAACCTCAGGATTGTCCTAGGGGCTGAGAGGATGCTCTATACGATAGAGAGACCTCTCAGGCCTAAGCCGAAAATGATCAGCTGTTTGAGCTTGAGCGTTGGAAGGCTCATAGCGATGACAACTCAACTGCTCAATTCGTCATGCTCGCTGCAATGACCCCTCAATTTCGTCTCCAAAACAAGGGATTTGATCCTATATTATGATGGAAAAATTGAAGGACCTTCAGCAATCTAACCTTAGATCGCAAAGGTATGAATTACAGAAAAAGCTCTTTCGCTCTCGAATGTCAGAGGGTACATCTGTTGAGCACCATGTGTCACATATGATTGCTGACATTGAACAGCTAGGTCAGCTAGGCATAACCTTTGAGGCCGAGACTTCTATAGATTTGATCTTGTAGTCTCTACCTGATAGCTTGAGCGGATTCATCATGAACTACAATATGATTAACCAAGACCATACTCTTGGAGATTTGATGATAATGATGCGTGAAGCAGAAAAAGAGCTATTGAAGGGAAAAAAGCGCGATGCGCACTTCACTTCAACATCTCAGTCTTCGAGGGCTTGGCCCAAGGCAACTGGAAGTGTAAAGAAGAAGAAGAAGAAGGGCAAGGCCAAATCGTCAAAGTCTTCTGGGAAGGCAAAGGACAAATCCCAAGATGTATGCCTGCAGTGTGGAAAACGGGGTCACTGGAAGCGTGACTGCCGTGAGTACAAGGCGCATATGAAGGAAATCAAAGCGGGCAAGGCACCAGCTTCAATATGTTTGTTATAGAAATAAACATGTCTACTTCTAGTTTTAAAAATTGGATTTTTGATTCTGGTTGTGGTATGCATATATGTACTGATGTGCAGGATCTACGGATTAGCAGGGGACTGGCCTCATGAGAGATAGACCTATGAGTTGGAAATGGGACAAGAGTCACTGTTTTGGCTGTTGGGACTTATATTTTGGAACTGCCCTCGGGGCATGTACTAAATCTTTCAGACTGTTATTATGTACCTAGTTTGACTAGGAATATTATATATGTATCTTTATTGGCCAAATATGGCTATACTTTTGTTTTTAGAATCACTAAGTGTTTTATGTATAAAAATGATATGGAGATATGCAGTGTTGATGTGAATAATGGTCTTTATATTTTGCATATAAATCAAACTCAAACATATAATGTAACAATCAAAAGGCTTAAATTAAGTAACAAAAATGAAACTTATATGTGGCATTGTTGTATGAGACTTATTAACAAGACTCGCATATCCACACTTTCGAAGAGTGGGTACTTAGACGGATTTTATCCAAATTCATATGACGTCTGCGAATCTTATTTGTTAGGCAAAATGCCTAAAACACTTTTTAGCGGTAAATGTGCACGTGCCACCGAACTGTTAGTCCTCGTTCATAGTGACGTATGTGGGCCCATGTCTAGCCAGGCTAGAGGTGGATATGAATACTTCGTAACCTTTACGGATGATGCATCGCGTTATGGTTATGTGTATCTTATGAGACACAAGTCTGAAACCTTTGAGAAATTCAAAGAGTTTCGACAGGAAGTAGAAAAACAGACCGGTAAAAGTATTAAAACATTACGGTCGGACCGTGGTGGAGAATACTTAAGCAATGAGTTTCTTGATAACTTGAAAGAGTATGGTATTTTTTCACATTGGACTCCTCCCGGAACACCGCAATTAAACGGTGTGTCCAAACGGAGAAACCGAACTTTGTTAGACATGGTAAGGTCTATGATGAGTCGCATAAAGCTACATATTTCCTTCTGGGGTTATGCATTGAACATTGCAATACTTATTTTGAATAAGGTTCCGTCAAAGTCTGTTCAACAGACTCCGTATGAGATATGGACAAGAAAGAAACCAGTTTTCTCATTCCTGAATATTTTGGGTTGCTGGGCATACATTAAACGTTAGGATGGTACCAAACTTGAACCCAAATCGGATAAGTGTCTATTTTTAGGTTATCCTAGGGAAACCAAAGGATATTACTTCTACAACCCACAAGAGAACAAAGTATTTGTTACTCTACATGCGGTTTTCCTTGAGAAGGAATTCCTAAATGCAGTTGTTAGAGGGAGGAAAGTAGAACTCGATGAAAAATGGAGTGATACTGTTCCTGGCACAGAATCCTTAACGGAACTTGAATAGTTTATCAGGGATGAGACTATACCACAATCTTCGAAAACACAAGAACCGCGTAGGTCGGTGAAAGTCAGAAAATAACCTAAGAGGTATGGGTTTCTGATCTCACCTCATGTGGACATTTAATCTTATTGAGGAAGACGAACCAGCTACGTATGAGGAAGCAATACAAGATATCGACTCCGATTTATGGCAAGATGCCATGAAGTCCGAAATGGATTCCATGTACACCAACCAAGTTTGTACACTGGTTGATGCACCAGAAGGCGTAAAGCCAATTGGTTGCAAATGGGTCTTCAAGAAGAAAACCAACAGGGATGGCAACGTACATACATACAAAGCTAGGCTTATAATGAAAAGGTATCGTCAACGACATGGTGTCGATTACAATGAAACTTTTTTCACATGTTTCCATGATTAAATCTATTTGGATAATGCCTACTATTGCTACATATTTCGATTAGGAGATATGACAGATGGACGTCAAAACCGCATTCCTTAACGGAAACCTTTTGGAGGATGTTTATATGCAACAGCCTGACATTTTTGTCGTACCAAAATACGCAGACAAGGTTTGCAAGTTAAATCGATCCATTTATAGATTGAAGCAAGCATCGCGTTCTTGGAACCAACTTTTTGATGAGATCATAAAAGAATATGATTTTTTTCAAATAGAGGATGATCCTTGTCTATATAAGAAGGTTAGTGGAAGCGCACTAACATTCATTGTCCTAAAACTCCATTTGAGAGAGACAACATGAGTGAGATCCCGTTCGCTTCGGCAGTCGGATCGACCATGTATGCCATGATAGGTCTTGTATGCTTTGAGCATGTGTAGTCGCTATCGACCGATCCAGGTGATGGTCACTGGATGGAGGTTAAGAATATCCTTAAGTATCTTAGACGAACTAAGGATGCTTTCTTAATCTATGGAGATGGAGAACTTGAGGTAACTGGGTTTACCGATGCAAGTTTCCAAATCGATAAAGACGACTTTAAGTCACAATCTGGTTACATATTTTGTTTGAACAACGAAGTAGTAAGCTGGAAATCTTCCAAGCAAGAGACTGTTTCCGATTCAACAACAGAAGCAGAATATATTGCTGCAGCTGAAGTAGCAAAAGAGGCAGTTTGTATTCGTAAATTTCTAATTGGATTATGAGTAGTTCCGTTAGCAGCTGAGCCCGTTCCATTATATGGTGACAATAACGGAGTTATAGCGCATGCTAAGGAAACACAGTCTCATCAATGATGCAAGAATGTTCTTCGACGTTTCCACATGATTCGTGAGATCATACATCGTGGCGATGTGAAGATCGAGAAGGTCGCATCAGATGACAACAATGCAAATCCGCTAACGAAAGTTATTCCTCAGCAAAAGTTTGAGCGACATATACATAGTTCAGGTGTTAGATGCTTGAGTGACTGGCTATAGGCCAAGTGGGAGATTGTTGGACAATTATGACCCATAACGTCACTATTTGTAAAAGACATTGTGGTTTTTGTACAAATTAACTATGTGACAATGGAAATTGCTATTTTATCATTTTGTAATTAGATTACTTGAATATATAAATGATAAAAGTCCTTATGATTAGTTCCGGATTAATAAGATATGAGACGATATCAATCCACATAGGTTTAATCATTAAATATCCATAGTCGTAGTATTATCAAGATTGGACATCAATAATGCAGAATAGACTAGTATTGCACTTGTGCGTGTTACGGAAGCGTAACAGCATAGTTCTCATATATTTAAGTATTGGGTACTTATACAAGTATGATAGGAGGTTGTGTTTGCCGATGGTACGGAAATAGCTTCGCTCTGGATAGACCCCTCAGAATCCCATTGGTAGTATGACTATGTGTCTATGGGAATCTGATTCTGGGTAGGTGTATTTGGTCTTAACTTGAGACTTGCACCGCTAATACTTGTGACAATCAATATACTTTGGTTTTGGTCGTCCAGGGCTTTAACAGGTTCTGTGTACGCCTCTTCTGGGTATATTGAGAATCATAGTGTATTGGGTGTGATGTCTAGACGGAAGTATCACTCCAGTCATAGTGGAGATGATGTTCACATAGGATACGGAACTGATGCTCTTATATGCTACAGCTATCATGATATTATTTTCTAGGTCATGTTTATCCGATTATAGAGACTAGTTACCAGAGATCCGATATGTGCTTCGTACGGGGCAAACACGATTCCAGCCCCAGGCCTTGCACGTGACATCCGATACTGGATCAAAATATGCAATACTACGTATACTACGCCTGATATAGATCACATATTCCAGTAAGAATATTTCTGGAGAATTGGGTAGGCACGGCGCTTTGCTAGAAGCCAACCATGTCTTGTAAATCGGTAAAAATGTAGTACTAGGTACGTACGTGTTCGGATAGTCCGACGACCGGATTTACTGCCAACATATCCGGGGATCTCATGGGTCGCTTCCCAAAGATTCATCGATGACGTATGACTCGCACTTTATTAATATGGGATTAATTAGAAGAGAGAGAAAATTAATCTGGAATTAATTACGGAGATATTTTATTTAGGATAAAATATTAATTAAAGATATAGATAACGATTAATTTGGAATTAATCGAAAAAATAATATATTCGATATATTATACGAAATTGGATTTCGACGTGGAATTAAAATTAGATTTTAATTCGGGCGAACGAGTTAATTTAGAAATAATTCGCTAGCGACGTGAATAGTAATTTTGCTAGGCAAAATTATTTAATTGAATTTGATTTAATTACGTCGCAATGAAAAATTCGTTAATTCGAAATTAGCGAACCCGAGAGTATTTGCGGGCACACTCGCATTTTGAATTCAAGTGCGGCCCACAAGTCACATCAAGCGTCAAATCACTAGTCAATCAATTGATGTGTTGTCTAGTCACTTTGAGTGATGTGACAACTTGTCACTTGTGATTGATGGTGGTAGTTGGAAAGCATTAATTGCTTTTTGGCTCCAAAATTTTAATTGAATTTTGGAAAGCCATTTACAAATTTTGAAAATGGATTTTTGGTATTAGGTTTTTAGAAAACCAAACAAAACCAACACACTTCACTTTTCTCTCTCCCAAAATTCGGCCAAGGGCTAACATTTTCCTCTCTCATTTTTCTTCTCCAAACAGTGAACAAGAGGAAGAAATAAGGAAGATTTGTGGCAAATCTTTCCATTGCTAGCACATAAAGGGTCATCCAAGGTTATAGGGAAACCAACTTGTGAGCATGGAATCACCATTAGCAAATCTTGGAGCTTGGAGCATCAATGAAGGACATGACCGAAAATAGAGGAGCACAAATAGGAGCCGAAAGCCGAGAGCACCATGGATGAAAGCTTGAAGTTTTTTGTTGTTCCTCGCATCGCCAAATCCGATCAATGTAAGTATGATTCTGTCATTCTTCATTGTTGTATTCGCACATGTTTTCTTGCTTGAAATAGATCTTGGGACTTAATAGAAACCTAACACCATGTCTCGTAAATCGGTAAGAACGTGGTATTGGGTACGCACGTGTTCAGATAGTCCGACGATCGGATTTACTGCCAACATATCCAGGGATCTCATGGGTAGCTTCCCGAAGATTCACTGATGACGTATGACTCCAACTTAAATAATCTGGGATTAATTATAAGAGAGAGAAAATTAATCTAGGATAATTACGACGAGAATTTATCTGGCATAAAATTCGATAAAAGAGAGAGGGCGATTAATTTGGAATTAATCTATTAAAATAATATATTCGATATATTAAATGAAATTAGATTTCATAACGGAATTAAAATTAGATTTTAATTCGGGCGAACGAATTAATTAGAATTAATTCGCGAGCGACTTTAATAGTAATTTTTCTAGGCATAATTATTTAATTAAATTTGATTTAGTTACATCGCAACGAAAAATTTGTTAATTGGAAATTAACGAACCCAAGCCCGAAATGTGTTTGCGGGACCACTCGGATTTTGAATTCAAGTGGGGCCCATAAGTCACATGACAAGTCACATCACTTGTCATTCTCATCACTTTTTGGTGATGGAAGTTAGTGATGAAATGATGGTGGCTTGTAGGACACACAACTGTGAAAGAAGTGAATGACATTTACTAAACATTTGGTATATAATTTTTTGGTTTTTGGAAAATCAAAATACAATATACGATTCATTCACTCTCTCTCTCTCTCTCAACCGAAACTCTCCATCTCCTTTACTCTCCATTGCCAAGAACAAGAAGAAAGAAAAGGAAGCCATTTGTTGCAAATGTTTCCTAGTGCTAGCACACATTAAATCATACAAAGATGATATGGAAACATTCCCTAGAGTTTGGAATCTCAAACATCAAGCTTGGAGTTTCAACATACATCAAAGAGAGGAGCTTGGAGCAACTTCTCAAAGTGGAATTTTTGAACTCTACATCTACGTCCAACCGAGCATTGTAAGTATTTTCCGCTAACTTCTTTGCGTATTCACACCTATTTTATGCTTATTAGATCTTGGGATTGATCTTAGAGACCCAACAAAACCATTCCCAAGAGTTTGGAATTCAGTCATCAAAGCTTGGAGCTCAACATACAATCAAAGTGGAGCTTGGAGCACTACACAATGAGCAAAAGTTTTGAACTCTCCATATACATCCAATTGAGCATTGTAAGTATTTTCCGCTAACTTCTTTAAGTATTCACAATTCTATTATGCTTAAATGATCTTGGGATTGACCTTAGAAACCCAACAATGGTATCAGATCCTATTTAAGCATGAAATGAACTTAGGGTTTATACTATTGAATTTGGGTATTTTTGCTTGGAGCATGATTTAATCAAATTGAGTGTTTAATTATGCTTAGATAATGATAACTAAGAGTTATGCATGATTAATTTTATGAAAAATTGATTGGATTATTTTTCCCAAAATTTGAGGGCTTGGTCGAAACTATGGACCCTTTGTAGATCATGGTAATTTTTGTTTTTAGACCATTGGATGTGTTTAAATGCATGATATATATTGATTTGTGATTTAATTGGATTGAAATCAAAATCGGATATAAAAAAATCCCATATTGCCGTGACTTAAAGAGCTTGTTAATGAGTTGATTTTGCTTCAATTATGTTGGACATGAATTGATAATAATAAAGCATGATTAATTATGTAAATTGGTATTTTGGAAATGTTAATTTAAATAATTAATTATGGCTATACACTTGAATTAAATAAATTGTGATATTTGGAATATTAGAATTTAATTAATTAGGCTTAATTTGGAATTGGGCTAAAATTGTTATATTTGGGCCTTATGGGCTTGGTTGGGCCAAGTTGGTTTAGGACAATTGGATTGGATCCAAATTGGGCCTAAAACCATACCAATAAGTCCAAATATAACAAATGGGCCTTTAAATAATTAATTTGGAATAATGGGCCAAAATTAATTTTATGGCAAATGGTGATTCCTTATTGGGCTTTGGTTGCCAAAGTCCATGCCTTAAGAAATTAATTGAAAGCCCATTGGACATTAATTAATTGACGTGGGATGTTAATTGGGCTTTGAGACCCATTTAGATTTGATTTAGAATCTAAGTCGCAAAGGGATATTAAAAGTGTAATTATTTAATTTGGAATTAAATAAAGAATTAGTATTGAATACAAATTAAATTGGATTTAAAATTGTAGTTCGATATAATTAGAGAATACACACTTTGAGTACTTATTCTCAAACGAGTTGGACTCGCGCAAATCAAATCGTTGTTTGAACATTGGATGATTACTCAATTCTAAGATTAATTAATTGGATTAGATTGATTGAATAACATTCTTTGTGTGAATACACGGATGTATTGTATGAATAATGTATATCGGATGGATATTAGATGAGTGAGGGCAATTTTGGAAATTATTGTAATAAATTTTGAATTTATTAAATTGGACCTGCGTGTCCAGCCTTTATCTCTCGACTCTTTGTAATTCTCTTCTCACCAATTCCCCTCAATGTAATGAGGTTTCTTTATTGTATTATGTAATTGGGTAGAAGCTAGAATAGTGCTAGCCGGGGAGAGGAAGGGGAGTGATTTGTTCTATGAATAATTTGTGAGATATCCATCCGCATATCATTATTAATTTATTTATCGCGCCTTATTATTCTTTTAGAATGAATGCTTAATGGTGTATGATGAGACCTAATCAAAGACAATTAATTGGTTGCCAATTACGCAAAAAACCCACAATCAAACATTAAGTGTTTTCCTTCCATTGAATGGTTCTTTCTCAAGATCCAAGATTGACATTGGTTTGTTGGCCAAAGTCAAGATCAATGCCCATTGCGGATGTGTTTGAACCATGAAAGCTTTGTTCCATATCGCATATCTTGGGCAAGTTGTGATTTGTTGGCCAAAGTCAAGGTCACTTCTTGTTTATCGACATGGATTACGAAGTTTTCCAAGGTCAATGGGTCCCTCTTAACTGGAATCATTAAGCTTGTTGAGCCAAAGTCAAGGCTTAGTTGATTCAGAGGAAAAGGTTAGGAAAATATATTGGATATATTGGCATATATATTGTATATATGTTTCGGACTTGGGGGTCCACCTACCGGATCTAGGAATTGGATGAGATCCAATTGATCTTAGAGATTTACCTAGTTAAATATCATACAGCTTGTTGGCCAAAGTCAATGTAGTGTGTTATTTAACGGGATCCTAGCCCACTAGGAAACTAGGTTTCTCGAGTACTCAATAGAGGGTTAGAGGCTCGCCGAAAAATTGTGGGAGGCTAGTATTGAATTTGCAATTTTGTTCAAATACTTGCCAATACGCGCTTTCAAATTATTTCGTCATTTTAAATATTTATTAGTTGGACTAATATTCTATTATTTTCTTGTAACAGTTGGACTATACCCAAATATCGTTAATTGAATAGTTT
The DNA here is from genome assembly GCA_019454045.1 of Zanthoxylum bungeanum. Lineage (NCBI taxonomy): Eukaryota > Viridiplantae > Streptophyta > Magnoliopsida > Sapindales > Rutaceae > Zanthoxylum > Zanthoxylum bungeanum. The sequence goes on along the minus strand of SKCR01027696.1, from coordinate 61,896 downwards.
GACTATTGCAATTAATATGGCAGGAAAGATCGGGGTTAGAGACATTATCATGGGCGGAAATGTCTTTAATGGCGCGAACTTTCCTGACTGTGATATGAACCTCCGGATTTTCCTGGGGGCTGAGAGGATGCTATATACGATAGAGAAACCTCTCGGGCCTAAGCTCGGAAATGAGCAGCAGCTTGATCTTGAGCTTTGGAAGACTCGTAGCGATGACAACTCAACTGCTCAATCTGTCATGGTCGCTGCGATGACACCTATACTATGATGGCAAAATTGAAGGACCTTCATCGATCAAACCTTAGATCGTAAATGTATGAATTGCAGAAAAAGCTCTTTCGCTCTCGAATGTCAGAGGGTACATCTGTCGAGCACCATGTGTCACAGATGATTGCTGACATTGAACAGTTGGGTCAGCTAGGCATAACCTTTGAGGCTGAGACTTCTATAGATTTGATTTTGCAGTCTCTTCCTGACAGCTGGAGCGGGTTCATCATACACTACAATATGATGAACCAAGACCATACTCTTGGAGAGCTGATGTCAATGCTGAGTGAAGCAGAAAAAGCGCTAATGAAGGGCAAAAAGCGCGAGGCGCACTTCGCTTCAACATCTCAGTCTGCCAAGGCTTGGCCAAAAGGCTACTGGAGGTGTAAAGAAGAAAAAGAAGAAGGGCAAGGCCTAATCATCAAAGTCTTCTGGGTAGGAAAAAGAAAAATCCCAAGATGTATGCCTGCAGTGTGGCAAACGGGGTCACTGGAAGCGTGATTGTCGTGAGTACAAGGCGTACATGAAGGAAATCAAAGTGGGCAAGGCACCGACTTCAAGTATGTTTGTTATAGAAATAAACATGTCTACTTCTAGTTTTAAAAATTGGATTTTTTATTCTGGTTGTGGTACTCTTATATGTACTGGTGTGCAAGATCTACAAATTAGCATGAGACTTGCCTCAGGAGAGATAGACCTCCGAGTTGGAAATCGGACTAGAGTCACCATTTTGGCTGTTGGGACTTACATTTTGGAACTGCCCTCGGGGTATGTACTAAATCTTTCAGACTATTATTATGTACCTAGTTTGACTAGGAATATTATATATGTACCTTTATTAGCCCAATGTGGGTATACTTTTGTTTTTAGAAACACTGGGTGTTTTATGTATAAAAATGATATGGAGATATGCAGTGCTGATGTGAATAACAGTCTTTATTTTTTGAATATAAATCAATCTCAAACATATAATGTAACAAACAAAAGGCTTAAACTAAGTAACAAAGATGAAACTTATATGTGGCATTGTCGTCTGGTACATATTAACAAGACTCGCATATCAACACTTTCGAAGAGTGGGTACTTGGACGGATTTGATCCAAATTCATATGACGTCTGCGAATCTTGTTTATTAGGTAAAATGCCTAAAACACCTTTTAGCGGTAAATGTGCACGTGCCACCGAACTGTTAGCACTCGTTCATAGTGACGTATGTGGGCCCATGTCTAGCCAGGCTAGAGGTAGATATGAATACTTTTAATCTTTACGAATGATGCATCTTGTTATGGTTATGTATGTATCTTATGAGACACAAGTCGGAAACCTTTGAGAAATTCAAAGGGTTTCGACACGAAGTAGAAAAACAGACCGGCAAAAGTATTAAAACATTACGGTCAGACTTTGGTGGAGAATACTTGAGCAATGAGTTTCTCGATTACTTGAAAGAGTATGGTATTCTTTCACAGTGGACTCCTCACGGAACACCGCAATTAAATGGTGCGTCCGAACGGAGAAACCAAACTTTGTTAGACATGGTAAGGTCAATGATGAGTCGCACTTTGCTACCTATTTCTTTCTGGGGATATGCTTTGAACAGTGCAATACTTATTTTGAATAAGGTTCCGTCAAAGTCTGTTCAACAGACTCCGTATGAAATATAGACAGGAAAGAAACCAGATTTCTCATTTCTGAAGATTTGGTGTTGCTGGGCATACGTTAAACGTTTGGATGGTACCAAACTTGAACCCAAATCGGATAAGTGTCTATTTGTAGGTTATCCTTGGGAAACCAAAGGATATTACTTCTACAACCCACAAGAGAACAAAGTATTTGTTGCTCTATATGCGGTTTTCCTTTGAGAGGGAATTCCTAAATGCAGTGGTTAGTGGGAGGAAAATAGTTATCGATGAAAATTGGAGTGATACTGTTTCTGGCACCGATTCCTTAACGGAACATGAACAGTTCATCAGGGATGTGACAGTACCATAATCTTCAAATACAGAAGGACCACGTAGATCGGAGAGAGTCAGAAAACAACCTGAGAGGTATGGGTTTCTGATCTCACCTCATGTGGATATTAATCTTTTTGAGCAAGATGAACCGGCTACGTATGAGGAAGCGATACAAGGTATCGAATCCGGTTTATGGCAAGATGCCATGAAATACGAAATGGATTCCATGTACACCAACCAAGTTTGGACACTGGTTGATGCACTAGAAGGCGTAAAGCCTATTGGTTGCAAGTGGGTCTTCAAGAAGAAGACCGACATGGATGGAAACATACAAACGTACAAAGCTAGGCTTGTAGCGAAAGGGTATCGTCAACGACATGGTGTCGATTACGACGAAACTTTTTCACATGTTGCCATGAATAAATCCATTCGGATAATGCTTGCTATTGCTGCATATTTCGATTAAGAGATATGACAAATGGATGTCAAAACCGCTTTTCTTAACGAAAACCTTTTGGAGGATGTTTATATGCAATAGCCTGTCGGTTTTGTCATACCAAAACATGCAAACAAGGTTTGCAAGTTAAATCGATCCATTTATGGATTGAAGCAAACATCGCGTTCTTGGAACCAAAGTTTTAATGAGATAATAAAAGAATATGATTTCATTCAAAATGAGGATGATCCTTGTGTATATAATAAGGTTAGTAGGAGCGCACTGACATTCATTGTCCTTTATGTTGATGATGTATTACTTATTGGTAATGACATTCACATGCTACAATCGGTGAAAGCTTGGCTTTCAATAAAATTCTCCATGAAGGATCTGGGAGAAGCAGCCTTTATTCTAGGAATAAATATCTACATGGATAGATCTAGAAAGCTGCTTGGACCCTCACATAGCACATATATTGACAAAATGTTGAAGATATTCAACATGGAACGGTCTAAGAGGGGACTGTTGCCAGTGTCACATGGCGTCACTCTATCTAAAGACATGTGTCTTAAAACTCAAGATGAGAGAGACAACATGAGTCGGATCCCGTTTGCTTCGGCAGTCAGATCGATCATGTATGCCATGATATGTACGTGACCTGATGTCTCCTATGGTTTGAGCATGTGTAGTCGCTATCAGGCCGATCTAGATGATGGTCACTGGATGATGGTTAAGAGGCAGTTTGGATTCGTAAATTCCTAATTGGATTAAGAGTAGTTCCGTTAGCAACTAAGCCCATTCCATTGTATTGTGACAATAACGGGGCTATAGCGCAGGTTAAGGAACCGCAGTTTCATCAACAACCCAAGCATGTTCTTCGACATTTCCATCTGATTCGTGAGATCATACATCGTGGCGATGTGAAGATCGAGAAGGTCGCATCAGAGGACAACATTACAGATCCGCTGACGAAAGCTATTCCTCAGTAAAATTTTGAGCGACATGTACATAGTTCAGATGTTAGATACTTGAGTGACTGGCTATAGGCCAAGTGGGAGATTTTTGGACAATTATGACCCATATCATCACTATTTGTAAAAGACATTGTGATGTTTGTACAAATTAACTATGTGACAATGGAAATTTCCATTTTATCATTTTGTAATTAGATTACTTGAATATATATAAATGATAAAAGCCATTTATGATTAGTTCCGGATTATAAGATATGAGACAGTACCAATCCACGAAGGTTTAATCATTAAAATTCCCTAGTTGTAGTATTATCAAGACTTGACATCGATAATGCGGAATAGACTAGTATTACACTTGTGCGTGTTATGGAAGCGTAACAGCATAGTTCTCATATATTAAAGTATTGGATGCTTATGCAAGTGTGATAGGAGGTTGTGTTTGCCAAAGGAGCAAAAGTTTTGAACTCTCCATCTACATCCAACCGAGCATTGGACGTATTTTCCGTTAACTTCTTTGCATATTCAGACTTCTATTATGCTTAAATGATCTTGGGATTGACTTTAGAAACCCAACAGGAACTCCAAAGATGGGTGTTTCTTTCTCACTTTCTTTATTACGTTTTTAGAATTTTTGCAGGGATTATTTAGGATGGATCCAAAACTCTTTTGTGAATGAGAAACACCCCATTTTTATAGAGTGGGAAATGGATATGAAATAGGAAGGGATGAGTAGAATCCCCAACTTCCTCCAATCTGTCTCGAGTGATTGCCAATAAAAAAATGTTTGACATAGCTCGACAAACATCTAGCTAGATGTAATCAAGCCCATGATTCCAGCTATTTGAATTTTACACGTATGCTAACAGTTCAATACATGTCCGTCTGGCTATTAAATTTGAATTATATATTTGGTCAGACATAATCGAATCCCTTAACTTCAGTAACTAACAATTTGCTCATTCAATGAGCGATGTGTTTTTTCTGGCCGGATTTTATGTTTAGAGAGAAGGTAAGCTGAACATTCGTGATGTCTTGCAGGCTTTTGGCTATAATTCTTGGGGTCCATTTCCTTCTTGGCATCCATCCTTACAATTTCCCGATTTTCAGAGGTTGTCTCCATAAGAGACTCATCCTCGGACTATGCATAAAAATATCGTGTCTACAGTCGTCCCTGCTTTGGTAGTCTTGTGAAGTGTCTGACAGTGACATGCCTATTAAATTCATGAATGCATACCTGGTCTGTCAAGCCTCGACGAGCTCACCTGAGTTTTGTAGTAAGTTATTGATAAGTGTACCCTCAAGTCGCCTGATTCCTCGATTGGTGGTGAGAATCCCCAATCTCTGCTACGCTAGTTGATGGACCCAAAGGTTTTCCGATGCCTCAATCTGTTTGAGATTTCTCAATCTTTGCAATAATAAATGATGAATATGTAGGTCCCTCCGCCCGAAGCTTCAATCAATTTGATATGCCTCGATCTTTGCTGTCATAATTATGGGATCCTCGGCCTTCAGATGCTTCAATGGGTTTGAGGTGCCTTGATCTCTTATGTCATAGTTGTTGGACCCTCGGTCCTCCGATTGTTGGTTTCTATTAAGGTCCCAAGATCAATAATAAGCATGAAACATGTGCGAATACAAATCGAAGAAGTTACGGAATACTCACATCGATCGTTGAGCGACGCAGAGGCAGCAAAATCTGATTTTGCTCGGCAGTGGACTGGTTCGGTAGTGGCAGATCTGCAGCCCTCCATATCTATTTTTGAGCTCCTCGAACAAGCTACAAGCTTCGTCGAACGATTCCCGGCTCATGGGTGGACTTCCCTATCACCTTCGCATGTCTCGTAAGTGTGCTAGCACTTGTGATTTTGCCACAAAATCCCACTCTAGTGCTTCCCACTTTTCACGTTTTTTTGAAAACCAGTAAGCTTTTTACAGCCCCTTAGGCGTGTGTTGTAGAGAGAAAGAAAGAAGGAGAGATTGTGTTGAATTGGTTGGAAAAGTCTATATCAAACACTTATATATTTTCCAAAAATAAATAAGTGAATTACCACAATTTTGGCTTCTATAAAGTCAAATGGAAAAGCCTTCCAACAACTCCAACAACTACCATCAATCAATCAATCAATCACATCAATCAATCAAGTGTCACAATCACTCAAAGTGACATGATTTGACGCTTAATGTGACTAGCGATTTGACGCTTGATTTTACTTGCGTACCGTACTCGAATTCGAAATGCGAATTCGCTCCTAAATAATCTCGGGCTCGGGTTCGCTAATTCCTAATTAACAAATTTTCTGTTTCGTCGTAATTAAATGATTACGCCTAGCGAAATCACTATTCACATCGCTAACGAATTAATTCTAAATTAACTCGTTCGCCCGAATTAAAATCTAATTTTAATTCCGCGTCGAAATCCAATTTCGTTTAATATATCAAATATATTAATTCTCTATTAATTCCAAATTAATCGTTATCTCTCTTTTGATGATATTTTATCCCAGATAAAATATCTCTACAATTAATCCTAGATTAATTTTCTCTCTCTTCTAATTAATCCCAGATTAATTTAGAGTGCGAGTCATACGTCATCGGTGAATCTTTGGGAAGCGACCCATGAGATCCCCAGATATGTTGGCAGTAAATTCGGTCATCAGACTATCCTAACACGTAAGTACCTCGTACTACGTTTATACCGATTTACAAGACAAGGTTGGCCTCTAGCAAAGCGCCATGCCTAGCCAATTCTCCAGAAATATCCTTACAGGAATAAAGGATCTGTATCAGGCGTAGTATACATAGTATTGCGTATTTCTGTCCAGTATCAGATGATCACGTGTTAGGCCTGGGGCTGGAATTGTGTCTGCCCCGTACAAAGTACATGTCGGATGTCTGGTGACTAGTCTCTATAATCGGATAAACATGACCTTGTCATTTTATCCCGATAGCTGCAACATTTAAGAGAACCAGTCCCGTATCCTACGTGACCATCATCTCCATATGACTGTAGTGACACTTCCGTCTTGACATCACACCCAACACACTACGATTCTTAATATACCCAGCATTGGCATACTCAGAACCTATTAAAGCCCTGGACGACCGCAACCAAAGTATACTGATTGTCATAAATATTAGTGGTGCAAGTCTCAGGTTAAGACCAAATACACCTACCCTGATTTCGGACTTCCATAGACACATAGTCATACTACCAATGGAATTTTGAGGGGGTCTATCCAGAGCGAAGCTATTTCCCGTACCATCGGTAAAACATAACCTCCTATTACACTTGCATGAGTATCCTATACCCAAATATATGAGAACTATGCTGTTGTGCCCGCACAAGGCGCACAAGTGCAATACTAGTCTTTTAAGTATTTATCGATGTCCAATCTCGATAGTACTCTGACTTGGGATATTTAATGATTTATCCTATGTGGACTGATACTGTCTCATATCATTCTCCGTCCAGGAACAAATCATAGGGACCTCTCATCATTTATACATCTAGGTGATCTAATCATAAATGATAAGAGAGCAATCTCATTTGTCACATAGTTAATTTGTACAACAACACCATGATCTGTACAAATAGTGACGCTATGGGTCATAATTGTCCAACAATCTCCCACTTGGCCTATATCCAGTCACTCGAATGTCTGACACTCGAACTATGTACGGTTGGCTCAAACTGCTGAGAAACGCTTTCATCAGTGGATTTGCATGATTATCGTCTGATGCGATTTATTCGATCATCACATCGCCACGATGTATGATCCAAACGAATCAGATGAATATCGAAGTATGTATCTGGATCGTTGATGAGACCATTAATTCTTTAGCCTATACTGATGCCTAGCTCAGCTGCAAACAGAACTATATCTAATCTAATTAGATTTATTATCGACCCAGAAGGCTTCTATTGATGCCTGAGCTGCAGCAATAACCAGTATTTGTTGTTTATTCGGTATCAGTATCTTGCTTGGAAGATTTCCAGCTCACTGTTCCGTTATTCAAACTGTATAGTACCGTTTGCGACTTTTAGTCGTCTTATCGGTTTGGAAACATGCTACAGTGATCCCAGTCACTTCAAGTTCTCATTCTCCACAGATTAAGACAGCATCCTTAGATCTTTAAGATACTAATGGATGTTCTTAACATCAATTCAGTGACTATCACTCGGATTGGCCTGTTTGTGAATCCATATGCTCAAAGCGTATGAGACACCAGGTCGCGTACATTTTTCAATGTACGATTTCTCGGAGAGTTTTCTCGAAAGACAAGCTTTCACCGATTGTTTTTATGGGAATATGATTTCCAAGAAATGACATATTATCATTATTTACAGGACAATATTGTTAGTGCGCTCCCACTAACCTCCTTATATACACAAGAATCATTTCGTTTTAAATTAAATCATAAACTATTATGATTACATCAAAACGACAATTCCAAGAACCTAATGCTTGCTTCAATCCAAACATGGATCGAATAACCCGCAAACCTTATTTGCTAGTTATGGTACGAAAAAATCGACAAGATGTTATAAACATCCTCCAAAAGGTTTCCTTTTCAGGAAAACGATTTTACCATAAATCTGACATATTTCATAAATGAAATACGCAGCTTTAGCAAGCATTATCCAAATGGATTTACCGTGGCAACAGGTAAAAGGTTGAATCGTAATCAACACAATGTTGATAACGATACCTTTTCGCAAAAAGCCTAGCTTTATATGTTGGTATGTTGCCATCCATGTATGTCTTCCTTGAAGACTTATAAAGTACCAATAGGCACAATGCCTTGCGGTACATCAACTAGTGTCCAAACTTGTTGATATACATGGAATCCATTTCGGACTCGTGACACTTTATCATAATAGGGAATCGATACCTTGTATCACTTCCTCATACGTAGTCAGTTGGTATACCTTAAAAGATGTTGACGGCTGATTTTGGTCTCACGGCAATATGGGAATATTACTCCCGAGACAATCCTCCCTCAATAGTGAATTTTTTTGGTTATGGGGGACCAAAGGCAAATTTAGCAGAAAATAGATAAATACACCAATCAACAAGGGGATTTAACGTGGTTAGGTGGATTTGGATCCGACCTACGTCCACGGACAAAAACAGGATGACACTTTTATTACTTAAACACGCTTCTCATATCTTTTTTGTGTTTCTTACAAGTCAGAGCTTTATGATTCAGATATTGATTCTCATCTCAACTTTCAACTTGTCCCCCTTATGCACACTCTACCCTTCTATTTATAATAGTGAAGAAATCAGATTCCTTCTCCTACAAGAATTTCATAGTTGAAATACTTTCCTTTTCCCATAAAGATTCCTAGTCAAAACTATTCCCTTTTCCCACAAGGATTCCTAATCAAAACTACCTTTACTTTCTTTATCCTACTAGGACTCTGACTCACCAGTTTTCCCCATGAAATTAGGATAACTTGTCATCTTATCCGCAAGAATAGAGTGTCATCTTCCGGAGCACGCCTTGCCATATGCTCGGTCTTCATGAGGTCGGTCATAATGGTCATTTGAACTGAGAATGCCGCTGTCGATCTTTTAATTGCTCGGTCATCTAAACCCAAGTGCTCGGTTACCGATCATAAAGTGCTCTTAGTGGTCGGGTCGGCATTAATGATTTCGACCGAGAAGGGAATTACCCTTTTTACCCCTGCCGTACTCATTAAATAACATAGGTCCTGAAAACACCATCAACATCTGTCCCCTAGTTCTCGGTAACAACGAGTTTGTGAGTTGATGCCGGGAACTATAAAAAAAGATGGTGTGCTGATCGTGTTGCTGGTGGTCGTTCCAGAAATCACAGAGAAATTACCTTCGCCATCAACTAAGTCTTCTGTTTCTATCTTCATATCCTCGGTTATTAGAGATGCTGACCCTATTCAGAACGATTCTCCACCTCAAAGAAAATTGCTTACTTGGGTCGCTCTTTCAGGAGATGAAGTTCCTCTTGTTGTCCAAACTAAAAATGACTCCTCCTATGTAATATATGTACCAGAGATTTAGAGGTCCTGACCCCTGACTGATCCAATCTCGATTGTGAGGAGAAAATTTTGCCTCTGAGCTAACGATGATGTGCTCGGTGGCATTTGATCTTGTCTCGAGCTGTGAGAGATGCTCGGGCCTGGGGGAATGTTATGTCTCCAGTCCGAAGAACTGACTCGGTGGGACACAACCCGACCCCGAGCTGAGAAAGACACTTGGACCTGGGGGAATGTTACGTCTCCAGTCCGAATGGCTGATTCGGTGGGACGTAACCTGACCCCGAATGAAGAGGGGCACTTGGACCTGGGGGAATGTTACGTCCCCAGACCGAAGGGCTGACTCGGTGGGACGTACCCCGACCCCGAGCTGAGAAAGGCACTTGGACCTGGGGGAATGTTACGTCCCCAGTCCGAAGGGCTGACTCGGTGGGACGTACCCCGACCCCGAGATGAGAAAGGTACTTGGACCTGGGGGAATGTTACGTCCCCAGTCCGAAGGGCTGACGCGGTGGGACGTACCCCGACCCCGAGCTGAGAAAGGCACTTGGACCTGGGGGAATGTTACGTCCCTAGTCCGAAGGGCTGACTCGGTAGGACGTACCCCGACCCCGAGCTGAGAAAGGCAATTGGACATGGGGGAATGTTACGTCCCCAGTCCGAAGGGCTGACTCGATGGGACGTACCCCGACCCCGAGTTGAGAAAGGCACTTGGACCTGGGGGAATGTTACGTCCCCAGTCCAAAGAGGTAGACTCGGTGGGACTTAACCCGACCCCGAGCTGAGAAAGGCACTTGGACATGGGGGAATGTTACGTCCCCAGTCCGAAGGGCTGACTCGGTGGGACGTACCCCGACCCCGAGCTGAGAAAGGTACTTGGACCTGGGGGAATGTTACGTCCCCAGTCCAAAGAGGTAGACTCGGTGGGATGTAACCCGAGCCCGAGTCGAATAACTAAGTGGTCTCGGCGGAACGAAATCCAGCCCCTAGCCGAATAATCAAGTGGCCTCGGCGGAATGAAATCCAGCCCCGAGCCGAATAATCAAGTAGCCTTGGCGGAACGAATCCAGCCCGAGCCGATTAACCAAGTGGCCTCGGCGGAACGAATCCAGCCCCGAGCAGATTAACCAAGTGGCTTCGGCGGAACGAATCCAGCCCCGAGCACTGGTTAATCCTTGGGACTTATTCAGATGGGAAGTGTATCCAACTTTGAAGCCCTATCGAATCTGGCTTGGGCGTCCCCTTGTCAGACCGACGAAAAAATAAAAACAAAACTTTGGAAAATAAAATCAAAAAAGTGTAAACAACAGCACAGATACCTTAGAACAGCGTCCCGTCCGAGGTCTCCAAAATACAATTCTGAATCTTTCAATTCAGTGTCCTGGCGAACCAGGATTTGGATCAGAGAGCGTTTAAAATGGTAATGGCACATCCTCTATACGTCGGGTCACTGTGGAGCATGGGTATTGTGCGAGGGCTCCTCCTTACCACGCTGGAGCAGGCACACGCTACAGGGGCACAACGCCTCCCCGTGCTGCGCCTCTCTTGGATCCAAATGATAATAGATCAAAGAGTGTCCGGGATACTAAGGGCACATTCCTCCTTAGGTCCGGCATCACTGGAGCTAGCAATCATCATGGGGGCATCATCTCTCCCCGTGCTATGCTTTCTCACGGATCCATTACATCGGGTAAGTGAGGATCAAAGAGTGTTTCGAAACATTAAGGGCATATTCCTCCTTATGTTCGGTAACACTGGAGCAAGCAATCGCCACGGGGGTATCATCCCTCCCCGTGCTATGCTTCTCACGGATCCTATGCATCGAGTATGTCCCTGAATATTCTGAGGACCCCGAGCTAAAGAGACATTTGGTTCTGGGGGAATGTTCCGTCCCCAGGCCAATAAGCATGACTCGGTGGGACGTAACCCGACCCCGAGCTGTAACAAACATCGATCTCGGCGGTACAAGAGCAGACCCGAGCCGGAAAGAGACATCGGTCTCGACGGTACAAGAGCAGACTCGAGCCGGAAAGAGACATCGATCTCGGTGGTACAAGAGCAGACCCGAGCTGGAAAGAGACATCGGTCTCGGCGGTACAAGAGCATACCCGAGCCGGAAAGAAACATCGATCTCGGCGGTACAAGAGCAGACCCGAGCCGGAAAGAAACATCGGTCTCGGCGGTACAAGAGCAGACCCGAGCCGGAAAGAAATATCAAAACCATTGTGTGGGCCATAACAAACAAGCATAATCAAATTTCAACCTAAGACAGAAGAGGTCTTACGCACCTTTTTGGGATCTGTTGCCTTTCTTGCAACTCTACAAGGGTCACTACAAGCAAGACTCTTCTTAATACATCCTCTCTGCATCTCAACATTCCACGCATCCGACCGGATGACTTCCGCTATCAACTTGGTCGACCTCAAAAACCGAATGGTCTATATACACACTGAGATAGCCTTCTTTCACCAAGTCTTCCACCTGCTCCCGCATGTCTCTGCACCTATTAGTGGCATGTCCTCTTACGTTATGGTAAATACAGTATGCCCTACTATTTCCCTCCTCAATCGGGAAACTCCTCAAATTAGGCTCGGCCAACAGACCTTTATCCTGGATTTTCCGAACTATCTGGTGAAATCCCTGACGATCGGTGATTTCCATCTTCTGCCATCGTCTTACCACGCGAGCTATTTTTTGTTGAGTTCCCCACAGACGGCGCCAACTGTTGACGGCTGATTTTGGCCTCAGGGTAATATGGGAATTTTACCTCCAAGATAATCCTCATTCAATAGTGAATTTGTTTGGTTATGGGGGACCAAAGGCAAATTTAGCAGAAAACAGATAAATACACCAATCAACAAAGGGATTTAACGTGATTCGGTGGATTTGGATCCGACCTACGTCCACGGACACAAACATGATGATACTTTTATTACTCAAACACGCTTTTCATATCTCTTTTTGTTTTTTACAAGTCAGAGCTTGATGATTCTGATATTGATTCTCATCTCAACTTTCAACTTGTCCCCCTTATGCACACTCTACCCTTCTATTTATAATAGTGAAGAAATCAGATTCCTTCTCCTACAAGAATTTCCTAGTTGAAATACTTTCCTTTTCCCATAAAGATTCCTAGTCAAAACTATTCCCTTTTCCCATAAGGATTCCTAATCAAAACTACCTTTACTTTCTTTATCCTACTAGGACTCTGACTCACCAGTTTTCCCCATGAAAGTAGGATAACTTTTCATCTTATCCGCAAGAATAGGGTGTCATCTTCCAGAGCACGCCTTGCCATATGCTCGGTCTTCATGTGGTCGGTTATAATGGTCATTTGAACTGAGAATGCCGCTGTCGATCTTTTAATTGCCCGGTCATCTAAACCCAAGTGCTCGGTTACCGATCATAAAGTGCTCTTAGTGGTCGGGTCGGCATTAATGATTTCGACTGAGAAGGGAATTACCCTTTTTACCCCTGCCGTACTCATTAAATAACATATGTCTTGAAAACACCATCAACATCTGTCCCCTAGTTCTCGGTAACAACGAGTTTGTGAGTTGATGCCGGGAACAATAAAAAAAGATGGTGTGCTGATCGCCTTGCTGGTGGTCGTTCCAGAAATCACAGAGAAATTACCTTCGCCATCAACTAAGTCTTATGTTTCTATCTTCATATCCTCGGTTATTAGAGATGCTGACCCTATTCAGAACGATTCTCCACCTCAAAGAAAATTGCTTACTTGGGTCGCTCTTTCAGGAGATGAAGTTCCTCTTGTTGTCCAAACTAAAAATGACTCCTTCTCTGTAATATCTGTACCAGAGATTTAGAGGTCCTGACCCCTGACTGATCCAATCTCGATTGTGAGGAGAAAATTTTGCCTCTGAGCTAACGATGATGTGCTCGGTGGCATTTGATCTTGTCTCGAGCTGTGGAGATGCTCGGGCCTGGGGGAATGTTATGTCTCCAGTCCGAAGAACTGACTCGGTGGGAACAAACCCGACCCCGAGATGAGAAAGACACTTGGACCTTGGGGAATGTTACGTCTCCAGTCCGAAGAGCTGATTCGGTGGGACGTAACCTGACCCCGAATGAAGAGGGGCACTTGACCTGGGGAATGTTACGTCCCCAGACCGAAGGGCTGACTCGGTGGGACTTACCCCGACCCCGAGCTGAGAAAGGCACTTGGACTGGGGGATGTTACGTCCCCAGTCCGAAGGGCTGCTCGGTGGACGTACCCCGACCCCGAGCTGAGAAGGTACTTGGACTTGGGGGAATTTTACGGTCCCCATCCGAAGGGCTGACGCGTGGGACGTACCCCGACCCCGACCCCTGAGCTGAGAAAGGCACTTGGTGTTAGACATTATGTCCCATAGCGTCACTGTTTGTAAATGATATTGTATTATTGTACAAAATTAACTATGTGATAATGAAATTGCCTTTTGCCGTTTTGTAATAATATTTACTTTGATTAATAAATGGCGAAAGTCCATATGATTAATACTGGATTGAGATGATATGAGACAGTATCAATCTATAAAAGTTTAATCATTAAATATCCCTAGTCGGAGTATTATCGAGATCGGACATCGATAATGCGGAATAGACTAGTATTGCGCTTGTGCACGTTGTGAGGGCACAACGGCATAGTTCTCATATATTTAAGTATTGGATACTTATGCAAGTGCGATAGGAGGTTGTGTTTTACCGATGGTACGGAAAACAGCTTCGCTCTGGATAGACCCCGCGGAATCCCATTGGTAGTATGTCTACGTGTCTATGGGAGGCCGCATCAGGGTAGGTGTATATGGTCTTAACCTGAGACTTACATCGCTAGTACTTGCGACAATCGGTAAACTTTGGTTTTGGTGGTTGGGGACCCTAACCGGTTCTGTGTACACCTCTTCTGGGTTTATCGAGAATCGTAGTGTACTGGATGTGATGTCAAGATGGAAGTATCGCTTCAGACATATGGAGGTGATGATCACGCAGGACACAGAACTAGTACTCTATAAAAGGTTGCAACCGTCGGGACAATATGACTAGGTCAGGATTGTCTGATTTAAAGAGACTAGCTGCTTGATGTCCGATATATTTCGTACGGGGCAGACACATCTCCAGCCCCAGGCCTAGCATGTGATCATCCGATACTGGATCGATGTACGCAATACTACGGTATACTACGCTTGATATAGATCTTATATTCCTATAAGAATATTTCTGGAGAATTGGGTAGGCATGGCGCTTTGCTAGAAGCCAACCTTGTCTTGTGAATCGGTAAGAACGTAGTACGAGGTACGTGCGTGTTCGGATTATCCGACGACCGTATTTACTGCCAACATATCCGGAGATCTCTTGGGTCGCTTCCTGAAGATTCACCTATGATATTTGATTCGAACTTAATTAATCTTGGATTAATTGCGGAGAAACTTTATCTCGGATAAAGTGCCTTATTTAGAGAGAGAACGATTAATTTGGAATTAATCGATAAAATTATTATATTCGATATAATAATCGAAATTCGATTTCGACGCGAAATTAAAATTAGATTTTAATTCGGGCATACGAGTTAATTTAGAATTAATTCGTTAGCGACGTAAATAATAATTTCGCTAGGCGCGATTATTTATTTAAATTCGATTTAAATAACGTCGCGACGTAAGTTCGGTATTTCGGAAATATCGAACCCGAACGCGTGAGTGCACGTGGGCCCACTTTCATTTGGAAACGTGTGGGGCCCACATGACACATGTCATTATATGCATTATTTTATTGATAATGCATTGCATGGTGATAGTGTATATTCACTCAATTGTTATGCATGGAATTTGAGTGTTTGACACTCTAAGCCTTTGCATGGCTTGTGTCATAGATTTATTATTATTTAATAATATATTATGGCATAAATATAAATTGATTTTTGGTATCAAAATCAATTAAGAAATTCTCTCTTCTCTCTCTTTTCATGACCGAAAACTGCATGCAGTTTTGGTCTTCATCTTCTTCAATTTTGGTTGCCAAAAGCTTGAAGAAAGGCTTGTTGTTTGGAACATCTTCTCACATGCAAGGCTAGCACTTTCAAGGGATCAAAAGAGGTGATAGGGAAACCATCATAGAGCAAGGAATACACAAAGTTTGGAGCTTTCCTCTTCTTGTCTTCCTTGGCCGAACCTAATCAACCTTGGAGCTTCCATCTTGGCTTGATTTTCTTCTTCATCACAAGAGCTTGGTAAGTATGATTCCGCCATACTTCATCTTTTATATATATTCTTTGTTGTATTTCATGTATGCTTAATCTTTCCTTGGGACATATTATAGAAACCAACAATGGTATCATGGAGCCATGGTTAAGCATGAAATACTTTAGGTTAAAATTTGATAAAATTGGTTTAAGCATGTTCTTGTGAAATTTGATGAATAAGTATGCTTGCATGTATATAGAATGATGTTATGGAATCAATTTTATGAAAAATGCATTGGATGATTTTTTCCCCAAAATTTGACCTTGGCCGAATGGTGTGACAAAATTGATTAAAGCATGTTCTTGTGAAATTTGATTAATAAGTATGCTTGCATGTATATACATGATGTTATATGGAATCAATTTTATGAAAAATGCATTGGATGATTTTTTCCCAAATTCATGCCTTGGCCGAATGTGTTGCTACTTGGAGTGGATTGAAATTTTTGTGTTTAAGATCATTGGATGACTTAGAACGTGTACGGGACGTAGATTAATAATTCAATCGGATTGAAAAACAAATCGACACAAAAACTCACCTTGGCCGAATACATAGGACATGTAAAGGAGTTGATTTTTTTAAAATTAATGTTGGACATTTATTTTGAAAAATTGATGATTAATAAATTAAATGGGTATTTTTGAAATATTTGGTTTAATACATTAATCTTGGTATTACACTTTAATTAATTGGACTTTAATGTTTGGAATATTAAAATTTAATTAATGGGCTTTAATAATTTAATTGGGCCTTATGGGCTTAAAATTGGTTTTATGGCACTTAAGGGTGATTCCTTATTTGGGCTTGGTAATTGGTTTGACCCACATTGACCAAAGCCCAAGCCTTAATAAATCAATTCTAAGCCCATTTGACTTGAATTAAATTCAACATTGGATGTTAGTTGGGCTTTGAGACCCAATAGGATTAGATTTAGAATCTAAGTCTTTAAAGCATATTAAAAGTGTAAACATTTAATTTGGAATTAAATAATTGAATTAGTATTGAATACGAATTAAATTAGATTTAATAAGTAGTTCGATATAATTCGCGAATTCGTACCTTATGTACTTATTCTCAATCGAGTTGGACTCGCACAAAATCAAACCGTTGTTTGAACATTGGATGATCACTTTAACAAAGACTAATTAATTGAATTAGATTGGTTGTAAAAACATGTCTTGTTTGAATATATATGTATGTGATGAATGAATAGTGTATATCGGATGGATATTAGAAGGGAAAGGGTAATTTTAGAAGTTATTGTAAATTTGGAATTTATAAATTGGACCTGCGTGTCCAGCCTTATCTCTTTATCTCTTTGTATTCTCTTCTCACCTAATTCCCCTCAATGTAAATGAGGTTTCTCTTATTGTATTATGTAATTGGGTAGTAGTAGAATAGTGCTAGCGGGAGAGGAAAGGGAGTGATTTGTTCTAGGAACAAGTTGTTTAAATATCCATCCGCATATCACTATTAATTTACTTTACGCGCTTTATGATGTTTTAGAAGCATGCTTAAGGGTGTATGATGATGAGACCTAACAAAGATAAATAAATTGGTTGCCAATTACGCGAAAATCCCTCAATTTATATTAAGCTAATATCCTTCCATTGAATGGTTCTTGTTCAAGATCCGAAGTTGGCATTGGTTTGTTTTTGACCAAAGTCAAGACCTTTGTCAACCTAGGATGTACTTGAATCATGAGAGTTTTGTTGCATATCGGTGTCTTGTCCAAATCGTGATTTTTATTGACCAAAGTCAAGATCACTTTTTGTCCAACGACATTGATTACGAAACTTTCCTCGTCAATGGGTCCCGCTTAACTGGAATCATTAGGTTTGTTTTTGGCCAAAGCCAAGGCCTAGTTGATTCGGAGGATAGGGTTAGGAAAATGTATTGGATACATTGACATTATACATATGTTTCGGACTTGGATGTCCACCTAACCGGATCTAGGAATTGGATGAGATCCAATTGATCATGGAGATCTACCTAAGTTAAATAGCATACAATTTTTATTGGCCAAAGTCAAGGTTGTGTGTTATTTAACGGGATCCTAGCCCAGGAAATTAGATTTCCCCCGAGTTCTCTACAGAGGGTTAGAAACTTGAAGAAAATAGTGGGAGGCTATTATTGAATTTGCAATTTCGTTCAGATACTTAGCCTTACGCGTCTTTCAAAATTATTTCGTCAATATTTTAATAATTAGTTGGACTAATATATTGTTATTTTTATTTGTAACAGTTTGACTGTACCCATAACATCGTTGACTTTATAGTTGGACTATAGTTGTCAAGATGACTGGCAAAGGTAATATCCGCGACATAATCATGGGCGATAATGTCTTCAAAGGGACAAACTTTGCCGACTGGGAAATGAACCTCAAGATAGTGCTTGGGGCTGAGAGGATACTGTATACTATTCAGAGACCTCTCCCGCCTAAACCCACTGAGCCACTGGAGCTAGAGTTATGGAAGACTCATAGTGATGATTGTGACCAAGCTCAGTCAGTTATGCTAGCTGCAATGACCCAGCATTTCAGACGCCAGAATAGGGACTTGGATCCCTATAACATGATGGCAAGATTGCGTGATCTTCACCGCACCAATAAGCGGATGAAGAGGTACGAGCTAGTAAGGAAACTCTTCCGCTCCCGGATGACAGACGGCGCATCAGTTGAAGCCCACGGGACTCAAATGATCGCCGATATTGATGAGTTGGCCAATATGGGAATAGTCTTGGAGGCTGAGCTGACTATAGATATGATCTTGCAGTCACTTCCTGATACTTGGAAACAAATCATAGTCAACTATAAGTTGATGGATACAGATGACACTCTTGGAGAGCTGTTATCTATCTTGAAGGAGTCCGAAAGGGAACTCCTAAAGGGGAGCAAGCGCGAGGCGCATTTTGCATCGACCTCTCATGCGCCAAAGGGTGGCCCCAAGGCAATTGGAGGTGCAAGGAAGAAGAAGTTCAAGAAAAAGGGCAAAGGCAAGTTGACAGTGCTTCTAGGAAGCCAAAGGACAAATCTCACGACATCTGCCTCAACTGCGGCAAGAGGGGTCACTGGAAACGTGACTGCCGAATGGGCAAAGGGCAGAAGGAGGATATCAAGGATGGCAAGGCTATCGCCTCTGGTATGTTTGTTATTGAGATAAATATGAATACTTCTAGTTTTAAAAATTGGATTTTTGATTCTGGTTGTGGTGCTCATATTTGTACTGATGTGCAGGATCTGCAGGATAGCAGGGTGCTGGCATCGGGGAGATGGATCTACGGGTCGGAAACGGAACACCAGTTGCTGTTTTGGCCGTAGGGACTTTTGTTTTAGAACTGCCCTCAGGGCATGAACTTAAACTTTTGAACTGTTATTTTGTACCTAGTTTAACTAGGAATATTATATCTGTATCCTTGTTAACCCAGGGTTACACTTTTGTATTCAGGAACACTGGGTGTTATTTATAAAAAAATGATGCAGAAATTTGCACAGCTGTTGCAAATAACGGTCTTTATATTTTGAATATAAATGAATCTCCTAAAATGACAAACAAAAGGCTCAAAAGAAGTAATCTAAAAGATGAAGCTTATATGTGGCATTGTCGTCTAGGACACATCAACAAGACTCGCATATCCACACTTTCGAAGAGTGGGTACTTGGACGAATTTGATCCCAATTCATATGACGTCTGCGAATCTTGTCTTTTAGGCAAAATGCCTAAATCACCTTTTAGCGGTAAAGGTGAACGTGCCACAGAACTGTTGGCTCTTGTTCATACTGACGTATGCGGGCCCATGTCTAGCCAGGCTAGAGGTGGATTTCACTACTTCGTAACCTTTACAGATGATGCATCTCGTTACGGTTATGTGTATCTTATGAGACACAAGTCGGAAACTTTTGAGAAATTCAAAGAGTTTCGACACGAAGTGGAAAAACAAACAGGGAAGAGTATTAAGACATTACGGTCAGACCGTGGTGGCGAATACTTAAGTTATGAGTTTCAAGATTACTTGAAAGAATATGGTATTCTTTCACAGTGGACTCCTCCTGGAACACCGCAATTAAACGGTGTGTCCGAACGGAGAAACCGCACCTTGTTGGACATGGTAAGGTCAATGATGAGTCGCACTGAGCTACCAATATCCTTCTGGGGATACGCATTAAACAGTGCTATACTTATTTTGAATAAGGTACCGTCGAAGTCTGTTGAACAGACTCCATATGAGATATGGACAGGAAGGAAACCAGGTTTCTCTTTCCTGAAGATTTGGGGATGCTGGGCATATGTTAAACGTTTGGAAGGTACCAAACTTGAACCCAAATCTGATAAATGCCTTTTCGTAGGATATCCTAGGGAAACCAAAGGATATTACTTCTATCACCCACAAGAGAACAAAGTATTTGTTGCTCTACAAGCATTTTTCCTTGAGAAGGATTTTTTAAATGCAGTGGTAAGTGGGAGGAAAGTAGAACTCGATGAAGATCGTAGTGATACTGTTCCTGGCAATGAATCAACGACGGAACATGAACAGACCATCCGGGATGAGTCTGTACCACAAACTTCACATACACAAGGACCGCGTAGGTCGGAGAGAGTCAGAACAGTACCTGAGAGGTATGGGTTCCTGATCTCACCTCATGTAGATATTAATCTTATTGAGGATAATGAGCCGGCTACGTATGAGGAAGCGATACAAAAATCGATTCCGCTTTATGGCAAGAAGCCATGAAGTCCGAGATGGATTCCATGTACGCCAACCAAGTTTGGACACTGGTTGATGCACCAGAAGGCGTAAAGCCTATTGGATGCAGATGGATCTTCAAGAAGAAGACCGACATGGATGGCAACGTACAAACGTACAAAGCTAGGCTTGTAGCGAAGGGGTATCGTCAACAATATGGTATTGATTATGACGAAACCTTCTCACCCACCCGTTGCCATGATTAAATCCATTCGGATAATGCTTGCAATAGCTGCATATTTCGATTACGAGATATGGCAGATGGACGTTAAAACCGCTTTCCTTAACGGAAACCTTTTGGAGGATGTTTATATGCAACAGCCTGACGGTTTTATCGTACCTAGACTTGCAAACAAGGTTTGTAAGTTAAATCGATCCATTTATGGATTGAAGCAAGCATCACGGTCATGGAATCAGCGTTTTGATGAGATCATAAAAGAATATGATTTCGTGCAAAACGCAGATGACCCTTGTGTATACAAGAAGGTTAGTGGGAGAGCACTTACTTTTATTGTCCTTTATGTCGACGACGTATTGCTTATAGGCAATGACATTCCCATGCTAACGTCGGTGAAAGCTTGGCTTTCATTAAAATTCTCCATGAAAGATCTGGGAGAAGCAGCCTTTATTCTTGGAATAAAAATCTACCGGGATAGATCTAGAAAGCTGCTTGGACTCTCCCAGAGTACATACATTGATAAAGTGTTGAAGCGATTCAACATGGAACAATCCAAGAGGGGATTGGTTCCAATGGTACGTGGTACCTCTCTGTCTAAGGACATGTGTCCTAAGACTCAGGAAGAGAGGACAACATGAGTCGGATACCGTTCGCCTCGGCAGTCGGATCGATCATGTATGCCATGATATGTACACGACCTGATGTCTCATATGCTTTGAGCATGTGCAGTCGCTATCAGGCCGATCCAGGTGAAGGTCACTGGATAGCAGTTAAGAATATCCTTAAGTATCTTAAACGAACTAAGGATGCTTTCTTAATTTATGGAGGTGGAGAACTTGCGGTATCTGGGTATACCGATGCAAGTTTCCAAACCGACAAGGATGACTACAAGTCGCAATCCGGGTACATTTTTTGTTTGAATAACGGAGCAGTGAGCTGGAAATCTTCCAAGCAAGATACTGTTGCCGATTCAACAACAGAAGCGGAGTACATCGCTGCATCTGAAGCAGCAAAGGAGGCAGTTTGGATCCGAAAGTTCCTAATCGGATTAGGAGTAGTTCCGTTAGCAGCTGAGCCCGTTCCATTGTATTGTGACAATAACGGGGCTATAGCACAGGCTAAGGAACCAAGGTCTCATCAACGGTCCAAGCATGTTCTTCGACGTTACCATCTGATTCGGGAGATTATACATCGTGGCGATGTAAAGGTCGAGAAGGTCACATCAGATGACAACATTGCAGATCCGCTGACGAAGGCTGTTCTTCAGCAAGTTTTTGAACGACACATACATAGTTCGGGTATTAGATGCTTGAGTGACTGGCTATAGGCCAAGTGGGAGATTGTTAGACATTATGTCCCATAGCGTCACTGTTTGTAAATGATATTGTATTATTGTACAAAATTAACTATGTGATAATGAAATTGCCTTTTGCCGTTTTGTAAATATTTACTTTGATAATAAATGGCGAAAGTCCATATGATTAATACTGGATTGAGATGATATGAGACAGTATCAATCCAAAAAGTTTAATCATTAAATATCCCTAGTCGTAGTATTATCGAGATCGACATCGATAATGCGGAATAGACTAGTATTGCGCTTGTGCACGTTGTGAGGGCACAACGGCATAGTTCTCATATATTTAAGTATTGGATACTTATGCAAGTGCGATAGGAGGTTGTGTTTTACCGATGGTACGGAAAACAGCTTCGCTCTGGATAGACCCCGCGGAATCCCATTGGTAGTATGTCTGCGTGTCTATGGGAGGCCGCATCAGGGTAGGTGTATATGGTCTTAACCTGAGACTTACATCGCTAGTACTTGCGACAATCGGTAAACTTTGGTTTTGGTGGTTGGGGACCTTAACCGGTTCTGTGTACACCTCTTCTGGGTTTATCGAGAATCGTAGTGTACTGGATGTGATGTCAAGATGGAAGTATCGCTTCAGACATATGGAGGTGATGATCACGCAGGACACAGAACTAGTACTCTATAAAAGGTTGCAACCGTCGGGACAATATGACTAGGTCAGGATTGTCCGATTTAAAGAGACTAGTTGCTTGATGTCCGATATATGTTTCGTACGGGGCAGACACATCTCCAGCCCCAGGCCTAGCATGTGATCATCCGATACTGGATCGATGTACGCAATACTACGGTATACTACGCTTGATATAGATCTTATATTCCTATAAGAATATTTCTGGAGAATTGGGTAGGCATGGCGCTTTGCTAGAAGCCAACCTTGTCTTGTGAATCGGTAAGAACGTAGTACGAGGTACGTGCGTGTTCGGATTATCCGACGACCGTATTTACTGCCAACATATCCGGAGATCTCTTGGGTCGCTTCCTGAAGATTCACCTATGATATTTGATTCGAACTTAATTAATCTTGGATTAATTGCGGAGAAACTTTATCTCGGATAAAGTGCCTTATTTAGAGAGAGAACGATTAATTTGGAATTAATCGATAAAATTATTATATTCGATATAATAATCGAAATTCGATTTCGACGCGAAATTAAAATTAGATTTTAATTCGGGCATACGAGTTAATTTAGAATTAATTCGTTAGCGACGTAAATAATAATTTCGCTAGGCGCGATTATTTATTTAAATTCGATTTAAATAACGTCGCGACGTAAGTTCGGTATTTCGGAAATATCGAACCCGAACGCGTGAGTGCACGTGGGCCCACTTTCATTTGGAAACGTGTGGGGCCCACATGACACATGTCATTATATGCATTATTTTATTGATAATGCATTGCATGGTGATAGTGTATAATTCACTCAATGTTATGCATGGAATTTGAGTGTTTGACACTCTAAGCCTTTGCATGGCTTGTGTCATAGATTTATTATTATTTAATAAATATTATGGCATAAATATAAATTGATTTTTGGTATCAAAATCAATTAAGAAAATTCTCTCTTCTCTCTCTTTTCATGACCGAAAACTGCATGCAGTTTTGGTCTTCATCTTCTTCAATTTTGGTTGCCAAAAGCTTGAAGAAGGCTTGTTGTTTGGAACATCTTCTCACATGCAAGGCTAGCACTTTCAAGGGATCAAAAGAGGTGATAGGGAAACCATCATAGAGCAAGGAATACACAAAGTTGGAGCTTTCCTCTTCTTGTCTTCCTTGGCCGAACCTAATCAACCTTGGAGCTTCCATCTTGGCTTGATTTTCTTCATCACAAGAGCTTGGTAAGTATGATTCCGCCATACTTCATCTTTTATATATATATTCTTTGTTGTATTTCATGTATGCTTAATCTTTCCTTGGGACATATTATAGAAACCAACACTTGGACCGGGGAATGTTACGTTCCCCAATCCGAAGTGCTGACTCGGTGGACGTACCCCGACCCCGAGCTGAGAAGGTACTTGGACCTTGGGGAATGTTACGCCCTATCCCGAAGGGCTGACTCGGTAGGAACGTACCTCCCCCGACCCCGAGCTAGAAAGGCACACTTGGACCTGGGGAATGTTACATCCCCCGTCCGAAGGGCTGACATCGATGGGACTACCCCGACCCGGTTGAGAAGGCATTGACCTGGGTGAATGTTACGTCCCCAGTCCAAAGAGGTAGACTTGGTGGGACGTAACCCGACCCCGAGCTGGCAAAGTCACTTGGACCTGGGGAATGTTACGTCCCCAGTCCGAAGGGCTACTCGGTGGGACGTAAACCCCGACCCCGAGCTGAGAAAGGTACTTGACCTGGGGAATGTTACGTCCCCAGTCCAAAGAGGTAGACTCGGTGGGATGTAACCCGACCCCGAGTCGAATAACTAAGTGGTCTCGGCGGAACGAAATCCGCCCCGAGCGAATAATCAAGTGGCCTCGGCGAATGAAATCCACCCCGAGTCGAATAATCAAGTGCCTTGGCGGAACGAATCCAGCCCGAGCCGATTAACCAGTGGCCTCGGCGGAACGAATCCAGCCCCGAGCAGATACCAAGTGCCTCGGCGGAACGAATCCAGCCCCGAGCACTGGTTAATCCTTGGGACTTATTCAGATGGGATGTGTATCCATCTTTGAAGCCCTATCGAATCTGGCTTGGGCGTCCCATTGTCAGACCGACGAAAAAATAAAAACAAAACTTTGGAAAATAAAATCAAAAAAGTGTAAACAACAGCACAGATACCTTAGAACAGCGTCCCGTCCGAGGTCTCCAAAATACAATTCTGAATCTTTCAATTCAGTGTCCTGGCGAACCAGGATTTGGATCAGAGAGCGTTAAAATGGTAATGGCACATCCTCTATACGTCGGGTCACTGTGGAGCATGTGTATTGTGCGAGGGCTCCTCCTTACCACGCTGGAGCAGGCACACGCTACAGGGACACAACGCCTCCCCGTGCTACGCCTCTCTTGGATCCAAATGATGAATAGATCAAAGAGTGTCTGGGATACTAAGGGCACATTCCACCTTAGGTCCGGCATCACTGGAGCTAGCAATCATCATGGGGCATCACTCTCCCCGTGCTATGCTTCTCACGGATCCATTACATCGAGTAAGCGAGGATCAAAGAGTGTTTCGAAACATTAAGGGCATATTCCTCCTTATGTTCGGTAACACTGGAGCAAGCAATCGCCACGGGGGTATCATCCATCCCCGTGCTATGCTTCTCACGGATCCTATGCATCGAGTATGTCCCTGAATATTCTGAGGACCCCGAGCTAAAGAGACATTTGGTTCTGGGGGAATGTTCCGTCCCCAGGCCAATAAGCATGACTCGGTGGGACGTACCCCGACCCCGAGCTGTAACAAACTTCGATCTCGGCGGTACAAGAGCAGACCCGAGCCGGAAAGAGACATCGGTCTCGACGGTACAAGAGCAGACCCGAGCCGGAAAGAGACATCGATCTCGGCGGTACAAGAGCAGACCCGAGCTGGAAAAAGACATCGGTATCGGCGGTACAAGAGCATACCCGAGCCGGAAAGAAACATCGATCTCGGTGGTACAAGAGCAGACCCAAGCCGGAAAGAAACATCGGTCTCGGCGGTACAAGAGCAGACCCGAGCCGGAAAGAAATATCAAAACCATTGTGTGGGCCATAACAAACAAGCATAATCAAATTTCAACCTAAGACAGAAGAGGTCTTACGCACCTTTTTGGGATCTGTTGCCTTTCTTGCAACTCTACAAGGGTCACTACAAGTAAGACTCTTCTTAATACATCCTCTCTGCATCTCAACATTCCACGCATCCGACCGGATGACTTCCGCTATCAACTTGGTCGACCTCAAAAACCGAATGGTCTATATACACACTGAGATAGCCTTCTTTCACCAAGTCTTCCACCTGCTCCCGCATGTCTCTGCACCTATTAGTGGCATGTCCTCTTACGTTATGGTAAATACAGTATGCCCTACTATTTCCCTCCTCAATCGGGAACCTCCTCAAATTAGGCTCGGCCAACAGACCTTTATCCTGGATTTTCCGAACTATCTGGTGAAATCCCTGACGATCGGTGATTTCCATCTTCTGCCATCGTCTTACTACGCGAGCTGTTTTTTGTTGAGTTCCCCACAGACGGCGCCAACTGTTGACGGCTGATTTTGGTCTCAGGGTAATATGGGAATTTTACCTCCAAGATAATCCTCATTCAATAGTGAATTTGTTTGGTTATGGGGGACCAAAGGCAAATTTAGCAGAAAATAGATAATACAAAACCAATCAACAAAGGATTTAACGTGGTTCGGTGGATTTGGATCCGACCTACGTCCACGGACACAAACAGGATGATACTTTTATTACTCAAACACGCTTTTCAGATCTCTTTTTGTTTTTTACAAGTCAGAGCTTGATGATTCTGATATTGATTCTCATCTCAACTTTCAACTTGTCCCCCTTATGCACACTCTACCCTTCTATTTATAATAGTGAAGAAATCAGATTCCTTCTCCTACAAGAATTTCCTAGTTGAAATATTTTCCTTTTCCAATAAAGATTCATAGTCAAAACTATTCCATTTTCCCATAAGGATTTGATTACGCCTAAATATGACTCGCGGTTATCGCAGTACAGTTGGGGTGTCGATTCCTCAGAGAGATGGTTACAATGAAACTGATTCACTCAATCAAAAGCATTAACGGTAACTTAATTAAAGAAGAGATTAAATTGCAAGTAAATTAAAGATTACGAAAGCTTAAAGGGTTTTATCAATGGAGAAAGATAGCAAAGCGTCCGGGTTCCCTATTGTACCTATTATCCTTATCCTGTTATTAATTCATTTTATTACGCAACTGAGGGTTTCACACGTCCCAAACCCACAATTGGAGAATATTCAATTCTACTCAATTCAAAGTTCTAAGGTAATTACTATTTTATCTTCTCTACGTTCATAACTCACAAGGTTATCGTTACAACACCTATCCAGCGACGACATAACCATCAGGCAATACTGCAGCAAAGGATGAACTAGCAAAACAACCTTTACCAATCTCGACCAATTTCACTAATACACATAGAAAAAGCATGACTGAATCTAATGCCAATTAATAATAAGTTTTCAAATTAAAATACTCAAAAGAATAATGAGAAGAATAAAATAATAATTATATTAAACAATCAAAATCATCCATGAATCACATAATAAAATAAGAGAATATAGTACAAGAGTTCGCCCTTAGCTTTGCTTTAGGGGGTTAGTTCCGCATGCCGAAGGAGTAAATAACAGAGATAGATTGGAGAGACATCGTATAAAACTTTATCACTGCTCCCTGGATTGTTCTCAGCTGCGTCTGTTTTTTCTCCCAAACTCTCGGCAGCAGTGTTTTTGTTTTGTTCTTGCGTGAGCTGCTTACCGCAGCCAGCCCCCCTAAAATTCACGTTGCGTGCTTTATTTATAATGAGCAAAAACAACCCTAATATTCACGCAACATGGCCCTTAATGCATGTCCAGCCCACTTCTTTTTTCATTTATTTATATGCACCCCTTTTTACTTTAAAACCCTAATGTGACTTCAATTCAGCCCACGTGACTTGGCAGAGCCAAAGTCAAAGCTGCTTCCTATTTTGTTTCTTCTTCTTTAAATATTGCCTTCACGCCACTTTGTGTTTCTTCAAATGGCGCTGTGGCGCCTCACTCCCTGGATTCTGAATGGGATTGTGGCGCCGCGGCGCCAGTTCAATCTTTACTCTTCGCGTTCTCGGCTCCTGTGTGCATCCTATGCATCCCTAAACACTTGCAATTGTCCCAGGATCCATATGTTAATATTCCTACAAATAAAAATCACTAATTAGTGTAAATATAAATATTTCTAAATTAATGTAACAATAGAAATTATGTAATAAAATATAAAATATATAACTAAATACTTAACAATAAACCTAGATAAGTGATGTTTCAAAGTACATTTTCATGCACTTATCAGGATTCCTAATCAAAACTACCTACTTTCTTTATCCTACTAGGACTCTGACTCACCAGTTTTCCCCATGAAAGTAGGATAACTTGTCATCTTATCCGTAAGAATAGGGTGTCATCTTCCGGAGCACCGCCTCGCCATATGCTCGGTCTTCATGAGGTCGGTCATAATGGTCATTTGAACTGAGAATGCCGCTGTCGATCTTTTAATTGCCCGGTCATCTGAACCCAAGTGCTCGGTTACCGATCATAAAGTGCTCTTAGTGGACGGGTCGGCATTAATGATTTCGACCGAGAAGGGAATTACCCTTTTTACCCCTGCCGTACTCATTAATAACATAGGTCCTGAAAACACCATCAACAAAGATAAACATCTTTATGAGGTGAGATCAGAAACCCATACCTAGGTTGTTTTCTGACTCTCTCCGACTACGCGGTTCTTGTGTATTCGAAGATTATTGGATTAGTTTCATCCTTGATGAACTATTTTTGTTCCATTAGGAATCGATGCCTGGAATAGTATTTCTATGATTTTCATCGAGTTTTACTATCCTCCCCTTACCACTGCATATCAGTATTCCTCTTAGGAAACCGCATGGTGAGCAACAATCTAATTGTTCTCTTGTGAGATGTATAAATACAATACTTTGGTATCCCTAAGATAACCTACAATTGGCACTTATCCAATTTCGGTTTTAGTTTGGTATCATCCAAACACATGCCTAGCATTCCCAAATGTTCAGGAATGTGAAACCCGGTTTCTTTCCTGTTCATATCTTATATGATATATGTCAAACAGATTATTATGGAACCTTTTCTAAATAATTTATTGCATTGTTATGCTTATCCGTTGAAGGAATTGTAGCTCAGAGCGACTCATGATTAACCTATCAGGTCTAACATAATTCGGTTACTCAGTTCGGACACACCGTCAAACTGACGTGTTCCTGGAGGAGTCCTCATTCGAAAGAATACTATAATCTTTCAAGTATATTAGAAACTTATTGCTTAGTATTTTCCATTTCGGTCTTATCGTGACGGTTTAATACTGTAGCGGATCTGTTTGTCTATTTCGAGTCGAAACTTTAAAAGTTTCTGATTTGTGTTCTTCAAAAGAAACACATAACCATAACGCGATGCCACACTCGTAAGGTCACGAAATATTCATATCCACATCTAGCCTAGCTAGACATGGCCCACTTGCTTCACTATGAACTAGGGCTAACAGATAGGTGGCATTTACACTTTTACCAAGTAAATGTGTTTTAGGCATTTTGCCCAATAACTTAGATTCGTAGACTTTATTTGAATGGAATCAAAAGAGTCCTAGTATCCACTATTCAAAAGTATGGATATACGATTCTTGTTTTAATTGTGTCCCAGACAACAATGCCACAAAAGTTTCATCTGATCAAATCAGTTTGAGCTATTTGTTTGTCATGTTATATATTTGAGATTTATTTTTATTCAAAATATAAATTCTGTTATTCACATCTAATGTGTGTATCTCAATATCATCTTTATATAGTGAAACACTTTAGTGTTCAAGAATATAAAAGGTTCACCCGCAGCGGGTTAAACCACTGATATAAAGATAATGTTTCTAGTCAAACTAGTTACATTATAACCGTTCCAATTTAGGTACACACCCGAGGTAGTTCCTAAATTTATGTATCTACGGTTAAAACAGTGACTTTCGTCCCGTTTACAATTCGCAGATAAATCTCAATTGATGTTATTATCCTGCTCATAGCAGATTCTGAACATCAATATATATTTAATCACACTAAGTATCTAAAATCCAATTTAAATACTAGTAGTGAATATATTTATGACAAACATAATTGAAGTCAGAGCCTTGCTCGTCTTCAATTCCTTCATGTCTGCTTTGTTCAAGACGACTGTCAAGATTCCGCGATCCTGTTTGCCACAATTTAGGCAGACATTTTGGGATATGTCCTTTATCTTCATAGAAGATAATAATGATTTTTCCTTTGCCCTTCTTCACATTCCAGTAGCCTTTGGCCAAGCCTCGGGTTCTAGAATATCGAAGTAAGGTGCGCCTTGCGCTACTTGCCTAATTGAAATTTTTGACTTTGTCTCTTGAGAATAGTCATTAACTCTCCAAGAGTTATTTATTACAATTTAGTACTTCTAAGATTCTAAGGATAGATTCTTTGAAGATCCTTCAATTTCATATCATACTTTAAGGATCTAACCCTTAGTTCTGACAAGGAAATTAAGGAGTCTACTGCGACAAGCTTAATGGATTAAGTACTAAAGTTATCATCACATAATCTTCCAAAGATATGCTCTACTACTATTTGCTTAACTTAACTCCGGGCTTAGGCATATATGTTATTTTATCAAATAAAGTAACTTATTATTTTTCAGGACCATCCTGAAATTTTATATTCGATTTGAAAATTAAACCATTTAAATACATTTTCCCTTGGATTATGTTTAAATGTCAATCTTTCAATTTCTATCTGATTTTAATAGTCCAACTATTTATCAACGATTTGGTGTACTATTTATTATAATGATTACAATAGTCCAACTATTTAATCAACTATAATTTAATAGATTAAAATCAATATATTGATTACTATAATCCAATTATAAAATCAACTATAAATGAATAGTTTGAATATAGTCCCAACTATTTATTAAAACAACAATTTAAATATTAGTCCAACTAACATTTAATTTATATGACGAATGATATTTGTTTTGAGTGCGTATGGCAAGTAATTAAACGAGTATTGCAAATTCAATTCTTGCCTCCCACTATTTTCGGCGAGCCTCTACCCCTTTCGAGTACTCGGGAAACCGCATTTCCTAGTGGGCTATTCACACATCTTGACTTTGGCCCACAAATTGTATGAATAATTAACTAGGTAGATCTCTAAGATCGATTGGATCCAATCCAATTCCTAGATCCGGTAGAGGGACATCCAAGTCCGAAATATATATCTTATATATGCTAATACATCCAATGTATTACCTAACCTTTTTCCTCTGAATTCCACAAGCCATGGCTTTGGCACAACAAACTTAGTGATCCCAGTCAAGCGCGACCCATTGACCATGGAAAGCTTCGTAATCAATGTCGATGGACAAGAAGTGGTCTTGCTTTAGCCAACAACCACAACTGGACAAGACACCCATATGGAACCAAACTCTCTTGATTCAAACAATCCTCGACGGACAAAGGCCTTGACTTTAGCCAACAAGCCAATGCCAGTCTCGGATCTTGAGTGAGAATCACTCATGGAAGGAAAGACGCTTATATTTTGCGAGGGTTTTTCGAGTGCAAATTGGCAACCAATTTATTCTCTTTGTTAAGGTCTCACCATCATACACCCTTAACATGCATTCTAAACACACTAATAAAGCGCATATGAAAAATAATAATGATATGCGGATGGATACTTTACACATTGATCCTAGATCAAATCTCTTCATTTCTCTCTCCCGCTAGCACAAGTATTTACTTCTACCCGTTACACTACACTTCTAATGAAACCTCATTACATTGAGGGGAATAGGTGAGAAGAGAATACAAATAAATGAGAGGTAATAAGGCTGGACACGCAGTCCAATTAATAAATCAAATTTATTACAACAATTTCTAAAATTGTCCCACCCATCTATATCCATCTGATATACATTATTCATGCATCGCAACCATGTATTCACACAAGCATGTTATCAATCAATCTAATCAAATTAATTAATCTGATAATTAGTGACAATCCAATGTTCAAACAACGATTTGATTTTGCTCGAGTCCAACTCGTTTTGCGAATAAGTACTCAAAGTACAAATTCTCGAATTAATTAAACTACATCATTAATCCAATTTAATATGCATTCAATTCTAATTCGCTATTTAATTCCAAATTAAATACTACACTTTAAAAATGCACTTTTACGACTTAAATTCCAAATTTAATCTTTACGGGTCTCAAAGCCCGATTAACATCCACGTCAATTTAATTAAAGTCCAGTGGGCTTTTAATTAATTTCTTAGCTGTGGACTTTTTGTCAACTCGGGTCAAACCGAATAACCAAAATCCAATCCGGGAGTTACCCCATAAGCTAGAAAATCAATCTTGGCCCATTAGGCCCAATTAAACTTTAAAGGTCCATTAAGTCGCATTTGGGCTTTATGGAGGCGGTTTTGTGCCCAATTGGATCAATCCATTGGCCTAAACCCAACATTGTACAAAAAAGCCCAATAAGCCCATTACAACATTGAAGCCCAAATCCATTTTTAAGGCCCAATTAATTAAATACAAAAAATCCAATTTCACATTTAAAACTAAAGTGTATATCATATTATCACCCAATTAACATTCTAAAACATCAATTTATACAATTATCATGCTCATTTACATCATCACATGTGTGGGAACACAGGATCTGGGCGACGCATGCTATTCCTAGGCTCGCGGCCTAGTCGGGAGTACGGAGTAGCCACGAGGACTAAACCGGAGAGTAATAGAGTCGCCACCGGTGTGAACCGGGAAAATGAGATTTAAGGCCGCACTCACCCCTCGCAAGGGAAGACCTCAAACCGTTGGTTCGGAATGGTCCCTTACTTATGCCACTTGTAATGACAGGATTTATGTGTAATTTAATCAGGCTTAAGTAGCACTTATTTCCAAGAGTATCATGCTTCTAAATTCACAGGTACAAAATAAAACTTATACATACATTTCACATATATCTCACATCTAAGAACACATGCCTGAAAATACCTCAAAGTAATAACGAACATACAACTTCATTCAGCATATATATTCATGAAAAAAACACAAGCATACATAATAACAGCACAAGCATACATGTGAGCACTTTTCCAAGTGATACGTGGAATTGTATCCCAAGTACAGACCGCATTACCGTCCATTCATTCAGAATCGGCTACGGAATTTATGTCTGGGTTTCCATCCGATATCACAAGAAAGAAATAATACTCCAAAGTCATCATGGCATAGGTATATGAATCGTAATGCGTTAAATCAAGACTAAGGCAAATGACGCAAAATGGAATAAACATGCTTTTCATTATTATGTGCACAAAGATAAGAATGACTATGTGTGTGGTTCCATAAAAAAAATCATCTAAGAAACAATTATACATGGCATGAGATGAATATGTCTCAGTTCAGTGTGTTCGCGTTCGTGTAACGTTCGTAAACGCGTTCGAACGGTAAACAGAAGGTTCGCGTTCGTATGGCGTTTGATAATGCGTTGGAACGAAAATGAAACAGAATGCTCACGTTCGTATGGCGTTTGTTAACGCGTTCGAACGGAAATGAAACAGAATGCTCACGTTCGTATGGCGTTCGTGAATGCGTTCGAACGGAAATGAGACCTGATGCATGATAAGGCAAAATGCATGCGCGTTCGAGTAGTTGCGTCGTAAACGCGTTCGAACGGGAATAGACCTGATGCATGAAATGAGACGCAATACATAAACAATAAAATAAAAAAGGGGGCGGCGAAGTACTGCCGTAAAGGTGGCCTTTTGGGGCTCTTGGTCTCTCAAAGAGAGGACCTTTAGACCAACATACTAAGCCCATGCGCGTCACATCACAGCACATGAAATAAAGACAACAAAAGTGTAGGACCTCGTATGCCCAATTGAACGTACATTCAACCCAAACACACTTCGTCCAGCGCGGCGAAGTAGTGTCACAAAGGTGGCCTTTAGGGCTCTTCATCTCTCAGATAGAGGACCTTTGGACTAACTCACTAAGCCCATGTGCTCGATCGCATCATACAATACAAAATAGAGCCAATCATATCAAACCAAGTATGCCCGATTGAACACATCTTACATCCAATCCGAACACACATCAACCGGCACGGCAAAGCATCGTGGTAAAGGGTTTTAACCCCTCCCATAAGTTTTCTTTCATTCCACTTACTAAGCCCATGCGCTTGATTGAACCATGCATAAAAAGATAAAGCAACAACATCAAACTAAGTATGCCCGATTGGACGTATCTTGCATCCAACCGAGTACACATCAACCGGCGCGGCAAAGCATCGTGGTAAAGGGCTTTAACCCCTCCCCATAGGGGATCTTTCATTCCACTTACTAAGCCCATGCGCTCGATTGAATCATGAATAAATAAACAACATACAGAATTAAGTGACGAAAAATAAACAAAAGCAACACAAAATAAAAGAGGGTGCCGTTTACTCAAGCGGTACGTGGAGTTGTGTCCCGAGTACAGATCATATTACCGTCCATTCGGAATCGGCTATGAAATTTATGTCCGGGTTTCCATCCGATATACCGCGAGAGTTGACACGCCTCTCATTTTATTCCACAGCCACAACATACTACATCTCATAATTCGTGCATATTTATCTACTCAAGGGCCACAACATGCATTTCAACATGAAAATCATGCAAGTAATATTAATAAATAATACAAAAAAAAACAAGAGAGTGTGAAAGATACCCTCAGGTCTAACCTTTTTGCCAACTTTCAGGCTTGCGTTTCACGGACGTCGGAAGGGTAAGGGTACAATCCTCAACTTCTCCGGTTCACTGGTTTAGCGTCCTAGCTCACTGCTTTGCTGTTTTGCTTGCGGTTCGAACTCCATTCTGCTCCTGTTCGGCCTCTGTTTTGCTGCTCACTGCTCAGGCACCTGTTTTGATGTTTCAATGAACAGTTCCAAGTTTGTGTGGGTTCTTAGTGCAGTTGTGTGTGATTATTTTTAAGATTATGAATGCAGTTTTATGTTACTATTTTAAGGTTTTTAGGGACTGTTTTAAGAGGATTTGGGCTGCTGTTTTAAGGTGATTCAAGGGTTGTTTAGGCCGTGTTTTAGGGGGTGTTTCAGTGATTGTAAGGGCTTTATGGGGGGATGTGTTCTCGGTGAAGGAGGGGAGTGTTTTGATTCGGCTAAGAGGGTTATTGATTGTGGTGGTCTCGACTTTGAAGGATTTTGGTGTTCTGGATTCGGCTAAGGGTGAGTTTGGTTTGTTTGGATTCGGCTATGGAGGATAGTTGCTTGTGGTGGATTCGGCTATGGAGGAGATGGTTAGGGCTCTTTGTCTCTTTTTGTGTATATGTCAAGTTTTTTTTTTTTATCTTGGGCGTGTATTAGAGAGAGTGGAGAGATGGTGTGGCTAGGTTAATGCATGTTTATATAGAAGAGAGCTAGGGTTTGCCCTTGTCTCACAAGGAAGAGATCTAGTTTACAAATTAGGAGTCCTAAGGATGGTATACACAAGATTGAGGGGGGACAAAATATTTTAAATTAGGAAGTCAACAATTTTAAATTGGTAGATGTCTTGTTAGATTAGGAAGTCAAATATATGATTGACTTTAATTGGTTAGGATTGATTTTATTAGGTATATCTTCTTTTTAGTTTTAGTATATAATATATTGAAATTATTTAAATTAGGCATGATTTTAGTTTAAGTTTGGTAAATGTTTTATTTAATTGGTAAATGGTTTAAATATTTTATTTAATGTTTAATGTTTAAATTAATATTTATTTATTAATTTGGGATGTGTTTTATGGGCTTTGGGGAGCTAAATGGGCTGGGGTGTGAGGCTAGCAGCAAAACCAGAATTACCGACCCGTTCGAACGCTTCCTCGAACGCAACACGAACGCCCGTATCTGTTTTCCGTTCGAACGCATACACGAACGCATCACGAACGAAAACAGTGAACCTTGTTTATTCTGAATTTCCCCTTCCGATATCCGTTTCCCGTGGCTTTCGTGACTCAAAAGGTAGTGCCTCTAAATGAGACTCATCATCTGGTTTCACATGCAAAAATGCAATGCCTACAGTCGCCCCCACTTTGATGGGGCTTGTGCAGTGTGTGACAGTGACAGTCCTATCAAAGTCTATGCAATGCATTTTTTTTACTTACCTGGCTAGCTAGCTGTCTCGAGCTGAGCTGATACTGCAGTGGACCTCGATCCTGAGACGCATCTCGATACTGCTGATGATGTGGCCTCGCCCGCAAAATGATGTGATGTGGAGCTTCGCTCCTCAGCCGATATGGGCTTCGCCCCCAAGTTGACATGATGTGATGTGGAGCCTCGCTCCCCAACCGATATGGGCCTCGCCCCCAAGCTTTTACAATGTGGAGCCTAGCTCCTCAGCCGATATGGGCTTCGCCCCCAAGCTGGTATGATGTGATGTGGAGCCTCGCTCCCCAACCGATATGGGCCTCGCCGCCAAGCTGGTACAATGTGGAGCCTCACTCCTCAGCGATATGGGCTTCACCCCCAAGCTGATATAATGTGATGTGGAGCCTCGCTCCCCAGCATATGGGCCTCGCCCCCAAGCTAGTACAATGTGGAGCCTCGCTCCTCAGCCGATATGGGCTTCGCCCCCAAGCTGATATAATGTGATGTGAAGCCTCGCTCCTCAGCCGATATGGGCCTCGCCCCCAAGCTGATATGATGTGATGTGGACTTCGCCCTCCGAGACCCATACCCGGAACTTAACTTCAATGGGACCTCAATCTTCGAATTACTGCCCAGATCAAATACTGTGCTTTTACTATCTCTGATTGGCTTACTGCTCGCTCTTTTCCGTCTTCAACACATGTTTACACAAAACAGAACAAATACAAAAATATGCAATATAGGTTACGTGTATGCATGTATGCAGGAGTTTTCTTATTCCGTTGGGTTAGGTCTTCCACTGGCGACCAAGTCTTCTCAAGCAAAGTACAACTTCAACCTGTCAACATTGATTGGTTCTGTGAATTCATTTCCCTCGAGGTCTGACAACTTCACTGCTCCATTTCCCATGACTTTCTGAACGATGTAAGGTCATTCCCAGTTAGGCCTGAATTTCCCTCTTGGATCTGTCGTCGACGGCCTCGACTGCTTAAGTACCAAATCACCATTTCTGATCTTTGTGGGACGTACTTTCTTGTTGAAGGCCCGGGCCAGTCTCTTCTGATACAACTGCATGTGATGTAAGGCTCTTATCCTTTTCTCATCCAAAAGTGCTATCTGATCAAATCTCTGTGCGGCCCATTCTGACTCAGGTAACTCTGTCTCTGCTAATACCCTCATAGACTGTATTGCCATTTCCACCGGCAGTACGCTTCCATCTCGTACACTAAAGAGTAAGGTGTTGCACCCGTTGCTGTTCTGACTGACGTTCTGTACCCCCACAAGGCATACGGTACTTCTCTGCCCAATCCCTGCAGTTCTCTGTCATCTTAGCCAGAATTGTCTTTACAGTCTTGTTGGCTGCCTCTCACTGCCCCATTCGCTTGTGGCCTGTAAGGTGATGACTTATGATGGCCTATCCCGTACCTTTGTAGCATTGCCTTTGTCTCTCCTTGAAACTGTACCCCATTGTCCGTGACCACGTGGTGCGGCATACCATACCGACAAATGAGGTTCTGTGCTATGAACTTGGCCATCTTTTTTACTGTAACGTTCCGGAACGACTCAGCTTCTACCCATTTTGAGAAGTAACACTGCTACTACTATGAAGCGATGCCCATTAGATGCATTCGGTCGAATTTCCCCGATCATGTCAATCCCCCATACTGAGAACGGCCATGGCTCTGACAGCCCGTGCAACTCTGTATGTGGCAGATGACTCAGATTGCCATGTATCTGACAGTCGTGACAGTACTTTACTATCCTTGCGCAGTCTGTCTCCATAGTCGACCAATAAAACCCCTGTCTCACTATCTTGCGGGACAAGTTCAACCCTTTCATGTGCGGACCACATACCCCGGTATGTACCTCTTCCATCACTTTCTGCGGTTCTTCTTTTCTCAAACATTTCAACTGAATGCCGTTTGCTTGCCTTTTGTATAGTTCCCCTTTTAAGATCACATACTGGGAAGCCAAATTCTGAATGGCTATTCTGTCTTTTCTGTCTGCCCCTTCCGGTAGTTCACCATATTCCAGATACCTCTGGATGTCATAATACCAAGGTTTACCATCTTCGACCTCAACTCCCAGAATTTTTTCTATCTCATAAACAGGTCTGCTCACTGTTGTCAGTATCAACGGTCTCATCACTAACTTTTCTGGATTTTCCCAAGTTGCTGCAAGTGTAGCCAATGCATCTGCCATATGATTCTCTTCTCTCGGTAAGTGCTGAAACTTACACTCGGGGATAACCTGTGCCAACTTTCTGAGGTGAAAAAGGTAAGGTTTCAACCGTTCTTCTTTCAATTCCCATTCTCCTCGCATCTGCTGGACTACCAAATAGAATCTCTGTAGACTTCCACACTCCGGCCTTTAAGGCTATCAATGTTGTCAACCAAAAGCACATGCTTCATACTCAGCCATGTTATTAGTCACTCTCAATGTCAACCTCTTGGCTAAAGGCAAAGTCTCCCATTCGGGGGTCACTATCACGATTCCAATTCCAGCTCCCTTGTAATTCACTGCTCCGTCGAAATACATCTTCCATCTCTGGAAATTCAAACTTATACTGATCCCCCTCAACAGGTTGCATTGCCAGAAACTCCGCTACTGGTCGCCCTTTGATCACTTTGGAGGTGAGATATTCAATGTCAAACTCTGTCAGCAATACCAACCATCTGCCCAACTTTCCCACTAGTGAAGGCACCGAATGAAGATACTTCAGAGGATTCTCCTTTGCCACTACCTGGATCTTGTATGACTGGAAGTAATGCCGTAATTTTCTGGAGGCCCATACCACTACAAGACAGATCTTCTCAACTTCTTGATTTCGAGCCTCATACGGGAGCATCTTCTTACTCAGATAATAGATTGCATGTTCTACCCCTGTCTCATCTGCATGTACCATCATTGACCCCAGTGCTTCTGATTCTATAGCCAAATACAATATCAAAGGTCTGCCCGGCCTCAGAGGTTTCAATACAGGAGGCTTTACCAAGTACTCTCTGATCTTGTCGAAGGCTGTCTGACACCGTTCATTCCATCTCAGTGGCTGATCTTTTCTCAACAGTTTGAAGATAGGCTCACATACTGATGTCAACTTGGCGATGAACCGACTGATGTACTGAATCTTCCCAAGAATGCTCTGATTCTTTTTCTTGTCTCGGTGCAGGCATTTCTGTGATTGCCTTGATCTTCTCGGAGTCTACCTCTATTCCGCCCATTCCCACTGTGTGACCAAGCAATTTCCCTGATGTCACCCCAAACACACATTTCTTGGGATTTAGCAGCAGGTTGTATCTGTCAACTCTCTGAAGGAACCTTTCCAGTGCTTCAATATGCCCAACCCTTGTCTCTTATTTCACCATCATGTCATCCACATACACCTCAATCTCGTTGTGCATCAAGTCGTGGAATAATGTAGTGGCCATCCGCTGATAAGTAGCTCCTGCATTCTTAAGCCCAAACGACATTACCTTGTAACAATAAGTACCCCACTCAGTACAAATGTAGTCTTATGTTTATCTTCCTCAGCCATGAAAACCTGATTGTAACCTGAAAACCCATCTACAAATGAATACATAGCAGATAAAGCCGCACTATCAACCAAAACATCTATATGCGGCAGAGGAAAATCATCCTTCGGACAAGCCTTGTTGAGATCTCTGTAGTCTACACACATTCTGACCTTCCGGTCTTTCTTCGGCACCGGTACTATATTAGCCAACCATTCAGGATACTTTACTACTTCCAGGAACCCCACATCTATCTGTTTCTTAACCTCTCTCTCTGACTTTCTCAGTCCATTCTGGTCTCATCCGTCGGAGCTTCTATTTTACTGGCCTCATATTCGGATAAGTTGGGATTGTGTGTTGGACAATGTCTCTGTCTACCCCAGGCATGTCCTCATAGGACCAAGCAAACACTTTGGCATATCTGACCAACACTGCTTCTAGTTCTGTCCTCTCTTCAGAGGTAACTTCACTTGCAATCAGAATTTCCTTGGGGTTCTCAAGTGTGCCCAAGTTAAATGCAGTAGTTCTGGCCGAACTGATA
Organism: Zanthoxylum bungeanum; assembly: GCA_019454045.1. NCBI lineage: Eukaryota > Viridiplantae > Streptophyta > Magnoliopsida > Sapindales > Rutaceae > Zanthoxylum > Zanthoxylum bungeanum. Next base: position 21,763 of record SKCR01027696.1, on the reverse strand, counting down.
TCAAATATGCTTGATTCGTGCAGAGTAAATGGAAATGACTCAGGCAAGTAAGCAAAAGAAATGTCTTTTATTGGATAATGCGGAAGTACATTCAAACAAATCAGAAAGGTAAATGTCTTCATCATCTATAGACACTTCTTCCTCTGCAATCAGATCTTCCTCAGGCTTTTCGTCCTCTCCCAGAGTTAGGCTTTCCAACTTCATCAATTATTCTTCCCAATTCTCTACTTCCACAGCTTTTTTAACCAGCGGTTTCTCACCCAACAAATCCTGGAAGATCTCAAATCCCGGTACCACAATTCCATTAACTTCCACAGGTTCAGGCTCCCCTTGATATCCTGAAGCTTCACAAAACATTCCATCAGTTTCAGGCCCTTTTTCTTGACCTTTGGTTTTTCTTCATCAGACTTATACCCCAAACCTTTCCGAGTGGTATGTCCTCTGAAATCTTGCAATTTTGAACCTTCACCCGGTTCAAACTTCATTTTCTCCATAATCCTAGCCACCCTAGGATCCACCCATTCCTCAAAAGTAGCTGACACCTGAAACCTTGTGAAAGGTTGTATCTCTCAGGCAGCCACGACATTATCTACCTCAGCCCGGATAGTAACAACTTCTCCCTCATACGGGAACTTGATCATCTGATGCAAAGTGGAAGGCACGCCCCCAAGTTTGTGAAACCAAGGCCTTCCCAACAATAAGGCGAAAGTGGCTGGGATGTCCAGCACTGTGAACTCAACCTCATCTTCAATCGGTCCTACCTTAACCATAGCCACAAAGGTACCCTCAACTCCCATTTTACTATCATCATAAGCCTTAATGGTCATACTGGAGGGGTCCAAGTCTGTTGCTTTCATACCTAATCTTGCCAGAATTTTCAACGGGCACACATTGATGGACGAACCGTCATCCCCCATTACACATGAAGTTTTCTTGCCCCTCACTTTGGCCCTGATAAATAAAGGCCTATTATGATTCCTCCCCTCCGGCGGGAGTTCATCCTCAGAAAAAGATATCTGCAAAGCTTCTTTCTGAACTGACCCAACAAACATTGGAGGGTTGGCGTCTTCTGGTACCACAATTCTGCTCAAGGCCTCAACCATGGCCTGTCTATGCTCTCGGGATGCACATAACAGTTCCCAGATACTCACTTGTGCTCTAGTCTTCCTCAATTGCCTCAGCACTATATCCCCCTCAGTATTTTCTGCAGTCTCAACCACTTCTCTACCATCTGTCAAAACTCCCTTACCCTTCTCCGCCATATCATTGTAAAAGCGACCGCTACGCGTCATTCCCCTTAATTCTTCCTCATCACTGCTAGAGAAATCAAGCCAAAAGCTTTTCCCCTGCTCTGCCTCATCTTCACTAGTACTATCCCAGATTCCAAGGCAAAAGGCTTGAGGGTGGAAGGATTTTAGGACAAGGTCTTCTGGGAGGCCAGAATTGATCATGTAGATTGGTGGGGGTACTGCTCGGTAATTGGGTAAGGGGTTTCTGTTTGTGTCTAGTTGTTCGGTTTCGGGGTCAGGTATCTTTTTGGAGTCAATGAGGTCTTGGATCTCATGGCGCAGTCGGGCACAGTTGTCAGTGTCATGGCCCTTCTGCTGATGGAAATAACAGTAAAGGTTGAGATTGAAATGTGGTGGTGTTGGGTTTGGGATAGGTTTGGCTTCTAAAGGCTTTAAAAGCCCTTGCCTCTTCAGTTTCTCTAGCACTTTTGACAGGGGCCTTCCCAAGTTAGAAAACTGCCGGTTCCGGATAGAGGCAATCTCAGCAGAAACAGGCTTTGCTCCCGATGTTCCCCCAATGGGCCTCCTGTTCAGACCATATAATTTTCTATTCTCGGCCTCTTCTTCCTCAATGTCCATGACAGTTTCCCTCAACTGCCGAAAATCAGTAATCATGGAGGTCATCCTCCTCAGCTTCCCATAGATGGAGGGCTTGGTGCCCTTGATGATCATTTTAATCTGGTCCTTCTCTGAGGGCCTAGTCTACATTTTCAACAACTGACCCCTCCATCGGTCCATACACTCCTTAAAACTCTCCTCCGATTTATGCTTAACATTCTCCAGATCGCGGAGTGACAGATCGATCTCTAGGTCAGTGACATACTGCTTCCGGAAAGCATCAGCTAACTCCCTCCAATCTTCCTTTACTTTCTTCTCCAAGCTGTGGTACCACACCACGTGAGCTCCTTCAAGCGACATTCCAAACATTTTCTGCACTTGGCGCTGAGACAGGCCAACTGAACTCATGACTGATACAAACTGTCGGAGATGCACCCTTGGATCCCCATTCCCGTTAAACTTAGCCATATCAGGCATCTTGAACTGTGCCGGCAACTGTTCCTCGAAAGTCAGTGTGTCATAATCCAGCAAATCTTCATTCTTACCCATCATCTTACGGGTAACCGACTCAACCTGATCCCAAAGTTTCTGTAACTCTGCCTGAGACCCAGATACTCTGCCCGCTGCATACTCTGCCATATCATCATCAAAAGTGGGGGTATCATCCCCCAATATGTTTGGAGATTCCTCTTGCCTCACATCCCCAGAATTAATGTTGGATAATATGACCCATAGTGTCACTATTTGTACAGATCATGGTGTTGTTGTACAAATTAACTATGTGACAAAAGAGATTGCACTCTTATCATTTGTGATTAGATCACCTTAGATATATAAATGATGAGAGGTCCCTATGATTTGTTCCTGGACGGAGAATGATATGAGACAGTATCAGTCCACGTAGGATAAATCATTAAATATCCCTAGTCGTAGTATTATCGAGCCAGGACATCGATAATGCGGAATAGGCTAGTATTGCACTTGTGCGCGTTGTGAGGGCACAACAGCATAGTTCTCATATATTTAAGTATTGGATACTTATGCAAGTGCGATAGGAGGTTGTGTTTCACCGATGGTACGGGAAACAGCTTCGCTCTGGATAGACCCCTCGGAATCCCATTGGTATTATGACTATGTGTCTATGGGAGTCCGACATCAGGGTAGGTGTATTTGGTCTTAACCTGAGACTTGCACCGCTAATACTTACGATAATCGGTAGACTTTTGTCTTGGTGGTACAGGGCTTTAACCGGTTCTGCGTACACCACTTCTGGGTTTATCAGAGAGTCGTAGTGTATTGGGTGTGATGTCAAGACGGAAGTATCACTTCAGTCATAGTGGAGATGATGTCACGCAGGATACGGTACTAGTGCTCTTGAGTGATGCGCATCCAATCATGATATTATGACCAGGTCATGAATATCTGATTATAGAGACTAGTTACCAGACATCCGACATGTGTTTCGGATGGGGCAGACACTTATCCAGCCCCAGCCCTAGCACGTGACTATCTGATACTGGGTCGATATACACAATACTACGGTATACTACGCTTGATACAGATCTATATATTCCTGTAAGAATATTTCTGGAGAATTGGGTAGGCATGGCGCTTTGCTAGAAGCCAACCTTGTCTTGTAAATCGGTATAAACGTGGTACGAGGTACTTACGTGTTCCGATAGTCTGGCGACCCGATTTACTTCCAACATATCCGGAGATCTCATGGGTCGCTTCCCAAAGATTCACCGATGATGTATGACTCGCACTATGATTAATCTGGGATTAATTAGTAAAGAGAGAAGATTAATTTCAAGAGAGAGAAAATTAATCTGAGATTAATTAGTAGAGAGAGAACGATTAATTTGGAATTAATCGGTAAAATTAATATATTCGATATATTAATCGAAACTAGATTTCGACGCGGAATTGAAATTGGATTTTAATTCGGGCAAACGAATTAATTTAGAATTAATTCGTTAGCGACGTGAATAGTGAATTCGCTAGGCGTAATCATTTAATTGCGATGCGAAGAAAAATTCGTTAATTTGGAATTAGCGAACCCGAGTCCGAGTGTGATTGCGAGCGCATTCGCATTTCGAATTCGAACGCGGCACGCAAGTCACATCAAGCGTCAAATCACTAGTCGCGTCAATTGTCAAATCACTTGTCACTTTGAGTGATGTGATATGACATGTTGTCACTTTATTAAAGTGACTTGATGTGAATAGTGAAATGTGATGGCTTGAAAGTTGATTGGACTTGTACATTTTGACTTTTGATTTAAAGTATAATATATGTTTATTTATTTATTTACTTGGTAAATAATTTAATAATAAAACATATATAAAGCTTTTTATTCTCTCTCTTCCATGACCTACCATTCACGGTTTTTGTTGAAAAATGGGTTCCCTCCATTTTCTTCTTCTTCTCTCACGGCTTTGAGCCAAAATCTTCTTCATTCTTTTGGTTTGATCAAAGATAAAGAATAAGAAAGAGTGCTACCACACACATGGGTTATATTATGGTGATAGGGAAACGAATTTATGAGCATGGAACCATTTTGGAGCTTGAAGCTTGGAGCTTTCATGGTGTTCATCAATGGCCGAATTTTGGAGACACAAAGAGGACCAAAACCGAGCCATCCACTGCCTTTGGGAGCCATTGCCGAGCCATCTTGGAGGAGGAAAAGGGTTGTGTTCTTTGAAGCATCCAAACCAATCATTGTGAGTATATGTTTCCGCCATTATTCCTTGATGTATTCATGCGAATTTTATGCTTGATTTGATGATCTTGGGACCTAATTAGGAACTCAAAAATTAACCCCAACACGAGACCAAGCTATACCAGCCATAACAGTAGTCAAAGCTTGCAACTGTTCAGTGACCTTGGCGAGACTGTTCTCTAACTGATCCATACGGGACACCTCATTATCGGATTCACTCATACTTGTTCTTTTAGTGAGTCCTGTCCCTTCTCTAACCCAAACGGTATCTATGTTGTCTTTTTGAGACATAGACGGTGTTAACATGATATATGTATGCATGAGGTGCACGAGATGCATGTAACATAGATATTAAATCAATTTAAAATTTTCAAACAAATCGGCCCGTTACCATTTTAGAATCTTTCGGGCTAATTGTCATAGGAGTGAACTGTTAGGTTTTATCTAGGTCCCAAGATCATACAAGCATTGAAAATCATGTGTGAACACATCAATGGAGGTAGCAGAATACTCACATCGATCGGTTGAGAGACGCGGCAAGCAACAAAATTTCAAAAACCTCACTGCATTGGGCGTGGACTGCTCACTGATTGTGCAGTTCACTGCCTTCCGTCTTCTGTTTTTGAGCTGCGAAACGGAGCTCCAATCTTCGTCGAACGGATCACGGCTCATGGGTGAACCTCCCTACCACCTTCGCAAGTCTCGTAAGTGTGCTAGCACTTGGATTTTCACCATGAAAATCCACTCATGGCCTCCCTATGTTCACGCCAAAACTGGTTCCAAACCAGTCCATAGTTTGCTGTTTTGGGCGTGAGAGGTTGGAGAGAAAATGAGAGAGAGAAATGTGTATTAGTTGTGTTGAAAGTGTAAAATAATTACCTTATATATTTTCTAAAATATATTAAAGGATATACACAATTTTTGGCTTTCAAAAGTCAATGAAATAAACTTTCCAACAACTATTACTATTCCAACAACTTACATCACTCAAAGTGTCATAAGTTGTCTTTGTCAATCAATCAATCAATCACATCAATCAATCACATCACTCAAAGTGACATTTGATTTGACGCTTGATGTGACGAATGATTTGACGCTTGATGCGACTTGCGACGCCGCACTCGAATTCGAAATACGAATGCGCTCGCAATCACACTCGGGCTCGGGTTCGCTAATTCCAAATTAACGAACTTTCCGTTGCGTCGTAATTAAATGATTACGCCTAGCGAATTCACTATTCACGTCGCTAACGAATTAATTCCAAATTAATTCGTTCGCCCTAATTAAAATCTAATTTTAATTCCGCGTCGAAATCCAATTTTGTTTAATATATCGAATATAGTAATTCATCGATTAATTCCAAATTAATCATTATCTCTCTCTAGACGATATTTTATCCTAGATAAAATATCTCCGTAATTAATCCTAGATTAATTCTCTCTCTCTTCTGTATAATCCCAGATTATTTAAGAGTGCGAGTCATACGTCATCGGTGGTGGATTATCGGGAAGCGACCCATGAGATCCCCGGATAAGTTGGAAGTAAATACGGTCGTCGGAGTATCCGAATCACGTACGTACCAAATACTACGTTCTACCGATTTACGAGACAAGATCGGCTTCTAGCAAAGCACGAAGTCTATCCAATTCTCCGGTCATATTCATCTAAGAATATGTAAGATCTATATCAGGCGTAGTATACCAAGTATTATGTATATCGGCCCAGTATCGGATAGTCACGTGCTAGGGCTGGGGCTGGATAAGTGTCTGCCCCGTCCGAAGCACATATCAGATGTCTGGTAACTAGTCTCTATAATCGGATATACATGACCTTGTCATAATATCCCGATGGCCGGCCAGCACTTAAGAGCACTAATTCCGTATCCTGCGTGACATCATATCCACTATGACTGGAGTGATACTTCCGTCTTGACATTACACCCAATACTCTACGATTCTCAATATACCCAGCATTGGCGTACATTGATTGTCGTAAAGTATATTGATTGTCGTAAGCATTAGCGGTGCAAGTCTCAGGTTAAGACCATACACACCTACCCTGATGTCGGACTCCCATAGACACATAGTCATAATACCAATGGGATTCCGAGGGGTCTATCCAGAGCGAAGCTGTTTCCCGTACCATCGGTGAAACACAACCTCCTATCGCACTTGCATGAGTATCCAATACCCAAATATATGAGAACTATGCTGTTGTGCCCTCACAACACACACAAGTGCAATACTAGTCTATTCCGCATTATCGATGTCCAGTCTCGATAATACTACGACTAGGGATATTTAATGATTAATCCTTCGTGGACTGATACTGTCTCATATCATCTCAATCCAGGAACTATCATATGGAGCTCTCTTCATTATACATCTATGGTGATCTAATCACAAATGATGAGAGTGCAATTTCCTTGTCACATAGTTAATTTGTACAACAACACTATGATATGTACAAATAGTGACGCTATGGGTCATATTATCCAACAATCTCCCACTTGGCACATAACCAATCACTCAAGTGTCGAACACCCGAACTATGTACGGTTCGCTCAAATTGCTGAGAAAAGGTTTTCGTCAGCGGATTTTTATGATTATCGTCTGACGTGATTTATACGATCATCACATGCCACGATGTATGATCCGAACGAATCAGATGAATATAGAAGTATATATCTGGATCGTCGATGAGACCTTTAATTCTTTAGCCTTGTGCTGACGCCTAGCTCAACTGCTAACAGAACTATATCTAATCTAATTAGATTTATTATCGACCCAAATGGCTTCTATTGCGCCTCAGCTGCAGCAATGCAGCAATAATCCGTATTTGTTGTTTATTCGGCAACAATATCTTGCTCGGAAGATTTCCAGCTCACTGTCCCGTTTTTCAAACTTTATAGTACCGCAGTATTAACTGTTTGGAAACTTGCGGTAGTGATCCCAATCACTTCAAGTTCTCCTTCGCCATAGTTTTAGACAACATCTTTAGTTCTCTAAGATACTAAGATGTCCTTAATTTCAATCCAGTGACTATCACTTGGATTGACCTGATTGTGACTCCATATGCTCAAAGCGTATGACACACCATATCAAGTACATTTTAAATGTACAATTTCCCAGAGAGTGTTAACAACTCCAAATCTATCCCAGTAGATCTTTATTCCTTGAATAAAGGTTGTTACTCCCCAGAATTCTACGGAGAATTTCTATGAAAGCCAAGCTTTCACCAATTGCTTTATGGGAATTTCACTGTCAGTGCTCTCCCACTAACCTCCTTATATACACAAGAATCATTTCGTTTTGAGTCAAATCATAAACCATTATGATTATTTCAAAACGACAGTTCCAAGAACCTTATGCTTGCTTCAATCCAAACATGGATCGAATAACCCGCAAACCTTGTTTGTCGGTTATACAAAATCATCAGGATGTTGTAAGCATCCTCCAAACAGTTCCTTTTCAGGAAAGCGATTTTGATCTACAACTGACGTATTTCATAAATGAAATATGCAGTATCTACAAGCATCTTCAAAATGGATTTACCATGGCAACAGGTAAAAGGTTGAACCGTAATCAACACAATGTTGATAACGATACCTTTCGTCAAAAGCCTAGCTTTGTACGTTGGTATGTTGCCATCCATGTATGTCTTCCTTGAAGACGTTTACAGTACCAATAGGCATAATGCCTTGCGGTAACACAACTAGTATCCAAACATAGTTGTTATACATGGAATCCATTTCGGACTCATGGCACTTTGCCATAATAGGGAGTCGATACCTTGTATCACTACCTCATAACATAGTCGGTTGATGTACCTTATAAGATTTACATCTTCATGAGGTGAGATCAGAAACTCCTACCCAGGTTGTTTTCTGATTCTCTCCGATCTACGCGGTTCTTGTGTATTCGAGATTAATGGTTTAGTTTCATCCTTGATGAACTATTTGTTTCCATTATGGACTTCGTGCCTTGAATAGTATTACTCCGATTTTCATCGAGTATCAATATCATCCTCCCACTTACCACTGCATATCGGTATTCCTCTCAGGAAAACCGCATGGTGAGCAACAATCATATTGTTCCCATGTGAGATATATATAAGTACTATACTTATGGTTTCCTTTAGGATAACCTATATATGGCACTTATCCAATTGGGTTCTTAGTTTGGTATCATCCAAACGTTATGCCCGGCATACCCAAATTATTAGGAATGAGAAACCCCGTTTCTTTCCTATTCATATCCTATATGATATCTGTCAAACAGATTTATATGGAACCTTATTCTAAATAAGTTTTGCACTGTAAATATATATCCATTGAAGGAAATGGTAGCTCAGAGCGACTCGTGATAAACCTTATCATGTCCAACAAAATTTGGTTTTTAGTTTGGACACACCGTCAAACTGACGTGTCTCGGGAGGAGTCCTCATCTGAAAGAATACTATACTCTTTCATGTATATTTGAAACTTACTGCTTAAGTATTTTCCATTACGGTCTTACCGTGACGGTATAATACTATAGTCGATCTGTTTTATCTACTTCGTGTCGAAACTCTAAAAGTTCCCGATTTGTGTTCTTCAAAAGAAACAAAACCATAACGTGATGCCACATCCGTAAGGTCACGAAATATTCATGTTCACATCTAGCCTAGCTAGATATGGGCCCACTAACTTCACAATGAATAGGGCTAACAGATCGATGGCATTTTCACTATTACCAAGTAAATAGTGTTTTAGGTACTTTACCTAATAAACTAGATTCGTAGACTTTATTTGAATAGTCAAATCAGTCCTAGTACCCACTCTTCAAAAGTGTGGATATACGAGTCTTGTATAATTGTGTCCCAGACAACAATGCCACAAATAAGTCTCTATTGATCAAATCAATTTGAGCTATTTATATGTCATTTTATATGTTTTGAGATTTCAATTATATTCAAAATATAAATTCTGTTATTAACATCTAATGTGTTTATCTCAGTATCATATTGATATAATGAAACACTTATTGTTCTAGAATATAAAGGTTTATCCACAATGGATTAAACACTGATATAGAGATAATGTCTCTAGTCAAACTAGTTACATTATAACAGTTCCTAATTTAAGTACACACCCGGAGGGTAGTTCCTAAATTTAGGTATCTACGGTCGAAACAGCGACTTTCGTCCTGTTTCCGATTCGCAGAGCAATCTCAGTTTGAAGTCAGTATCTTGCTCAAAGCTGATTCTGAACATCAATACATATATTTTATGTACCACACTAAGTATTTAAAATCTAATTTCAATACTAGTAGTGAACATAACTTTGACAATCATTTTTAAAGTAAGAGCCTTGCCATTTCTTTAATTCCTTCGTGTCTGCCATATCCAAATGGTAGTCACTTTGGGATATGTCAATTATCATTTTCAATATTTCAGGAACATTAGGCCAAGCCTTGGGTTTTTAGAATATCGAAACAATGTGCACTTCGTGCTACATGCCCAATTGCAAACTTTGACTTTATCTCATCAAGAATAGTCAATTAATTCTCCAAGAATTATAAATTGCAATTTTAATACTTATTAAATCTAAACATAGATTTTTGACAAGTATGTTAAATTAAGCACTAAAGTTATCATCACATAAATCTTCCAAAGATTTACGCTCTACTTATTTGCTTAATTTTGGGCGTAAGATATAATAAGTTATTTTATCAAATAAAGTAACCTATTATTTATTCCCAATTTGAAAATTAAATCATTTAAAATATTTTAATCCCAGATTATATTTTAAATATCCAACTTTTCAATTCTATCTTGATTACAATAGTCCAACTATTTAATCAACGATTAGTGGTACTATATATATTATAATGATTATAATAGTCCAACTATATAATCAAATATAACCCAAATTAATTAACCTCAATTACATTGATTACTATAATCCAATTATAAAATCAACTGTAACCTGAAATTAATTAATTCAAATATATTGATTAATATAATCCAATTACATATAATCAACTATAATACAGTCCAACTGTTTATTAAAACAACATTTTAAATATTAGTCCAACTAACATTTAATATATGACAAGTGATATTTGTTTGAGCGCGTATGGCGAGTAATTGAACGAATATTGCAAATTCAATTCTTGCCTCCCACTATTTTTCGGCGAGCCTCTAACCCTCTGTCGAGTACTCGGGAAACCGTGTTTCCTAGTGGGCTAGGATCCCGTTAAATATCACACAATCTTGACTTTGGCCAACAAATTGTATGATAATTAACTAGGTAGATCTCTAAGATCAATTGGATCCAATCCAATTCCTAGATCCAGTAGGTGGACATCCAAGTCCGAAACATATATCCTATATATGCCTATATATCCAATATATACCCTAACCTTTTTCCTCTGAATCAACTAGGCCTTGGCTTTGGCACAACAAACCTGATGATCCCAGTCAAGCGCGGACCCATTGACCATGGAAGCTTCGTAATCAATGTCGATGGACAAGAAGTGGTCTTGACTTTGGCCAACAAACCACAACTTGGACAAGACACCAATATGGAACAAAGCTTTGTGATTCAAACACATCTTCGACGGACAAGGGCTTGACTTTGGCCAACAACCCATGCCAATCTAGGATCTTGAGCAAGAATCACTCAATGGAAGGAAAAGACGCATGATATTTGATGAGGGCTTTTCCCGTGCAAATTGGCTACCAATTTCATTATCTTTGTTAAGGTCTCATCATCATACACCCTTAAACATGCATTCTAAATACATAATAAAGCGAGTATGAAAATAAATAATAATGATATGCGGATGGATACTTTACATTGATCCTAGATCAAATCTCTCCCTTTCTCACTCAAGCTAGCACTTGTATTACTTCTACCCGTTACACTACACTTCTAAAGAAACCTCATTTACATTGAGGGGAATAGGTGAGAAGAGAATACAAAGAGAATAAAGGTGATAAGGCTGGACACGCAGGTCCAATTTAATAAATCGAATTTATTACAACAATTTCCAAAATTGCCCCACCCGACTAATATCCATCCGATATACATTATTCATTCATCAACCACGTATTCACACAAAAGCATGCTATCAATCAATCTAATCAAATTAATTAATCTGATAATTATGTGATCATCCAATGTTTAAACAACAATTTGATTTTGCTCGAGTCAAACTCATTTTTTGCGAATAAGTACTCAAAGTACGAATTCATGAATTAAATTAAACTACATAATTAAATCCAATTTAACATGTATTTAATACTAATTCACTATTCAACTCCAAATTAAATATTACACTTTATTTAATAAACCTTTAACGACTTAAATTCCAAATTTAACCGCTTCGGGTCTCAAAGCCCGATTAATGTCCAACGTCAATTCAATTCAAGTCTAATGGGCTTTAATTAATTTCTTTAAGGCGTGGGCTTCGGCAACCAAAGCCCAATCAAGGAGTAACCCCATAAGCCCAGAAATCAATTTAGGCCCATTAGGCCCAATTAAACTTTAAATGTTTATAAGTTGCATTTGGGCTTTATGGTAGTGGTTTTGGGCCCAATTGGATCCAATCCATTTGGCCTAAACCCAACTTGATAAAATCAAGCCCAATAAGCCCAATTACAACATTAGAAGCCCAAATCCAATTTAAGGCCTAAATAACTAAATTACATGAATCCAATTCCGCAATTTAATTACCTAAAGTGCATTACATGATTAATCACCCAAATCAATATTTCCAAAACATGAAATTTGTCCAATTAATCATGTTCATTATCATCATCACATGTCCAACACATAAATGAAAAAATCAAACCCATTTTACATGCTACTTTGTCTCGGCCAAGGGAGTGATTTTGTGTCCGATTTGGTTTCAATCCAATCGAACCCACAATCGACATTAAATCAACATCCCGAATGATTTCCAATACATCCAATGTTCAAAAATCAAAAAATCCAAGACATTATAGGGCATATGGAATTCGGCCAACATATACATTTTGGGGATTTATGTTCAATTCAAAATTCAATCTAATTGACTTCAAATTAATATCATCCTACATGATTCTAACTCATCCAATGAATCAAAATCAAAAAATTCCAAGAATCCAAAATAGCATACACATTCGGCCAACACTCCAAATTTGGGGAAAATTGTTCCAAATCAATTTTCATGAAATTGATCCAATCAAACTTCAATACAACAACATTTAAACATGCTCAATCATCCAATTTCATAAAATCATGCTCAAATCCAAAGTTCCCAATTTTAAGCCCTACAATTTTTCATGCTTGAACCTAAGGCTCTTGATGCCATTGTTAGGTTTTATTTAGGTCCCAAGATCATACAAGCATTGAAAATCATGTGTGAACACATCAATGGAGGTAGCAGAATACTCACATCGATCGGTTGAGAGACGCGGCAAGCAACAAAATTTCAAAAACCTCACTGCATTGGGCGTGGACTGCTCACTGATTCTGCAGTTCACTGCCTTCCGTCTTCTGTTTTTGAGCTGCGAAACGGAGCTCCAAGCTTTGTCGAACGGATCACGGCTCATGGGTGAACCTCCCTGCCACCTTCGCAAGTCTCGTAAGTGTGCTAGCACTTGGATTTTCACCATGAAAATCCACTCTTGGCCTCCCTATGTTCACGCCAAAACTGGTTCCAAACCAGTCCATAGTTTGCTGTTTTGGGCGTGAGAGGTTGGAGAGAAAATGAGAGAGAGAAATTGTGTATTAGTTGTGTTGAAAGTGTAAAATAATTACCTTATATATTTTCTAAAATATATTAAAGGATATACACAATTTTGGCTTTCAAAAAGTCAATGAAATTAACTTTCCAACAACTTACATCACTCAAAGTGTCATAAGTTGTCTTTGTCAATCAATCAATCAATCACATCAATCAATCACATCACTCAAAGTGACATTTGATTTGACGCTTGATGTGACGAATGATTTGACGCTTGATACGACTTGCTAACGAAATTAAGTTTCCAACAACTATTACTATTCCAACAACTTACATCACTATTCACGTCGCTAACGAATTAATTCCAAATTAATTCGTTCGCCCTAATTAAAATCTAATTTTAATTCCGCGTCGAAATCCAATTTTGTTTAATATATCGAATATATTAATTCATCGATTAATTCCAAATTAATCATTATCTCTCTCTAGACGATATTTTATCCTAGATAAAATATCTCCGTAATTAATCCTAGATTAATTCTCTCTCTCTTCTATATAATCCCAGATTATTTAAGAGTGCGAGTCATACGTCATCGGTGGATTATCGGGAAGCGACCCATGAGATCCCCGGATAAGTTGGAAGTAAATACGGTCGTCGGAGTATCCGAATCACGTACGTACCAAGTACTACGTTCTACCGATTTACGAGACAAGATCGGCTTCTAGCAAAGCACGAAGTCTATCCAATTCTCCGGTCATATTCATCTAAGAATATGTAAGATCTATATCAAGCGTAGTATACCAAGTATTATGTATATCGTCCCAGTATCGGATAGTCACGTGCTAGGGCTGGGGCTGGATAAGTGTCTGCCCCGTCCGAAGCACATATCAGATGTCTGGTAACTAGTCTCTATAATCGGATATACATGACCTTGTCATAATATCCCGATGGCCGGCCAACACTTAAGAGCACTAATTCCGTATCCTGTGTGACATCATCTCCACTATGACTGGAGTGATACTTCCGTCTTGACATTATACCCAATACTCTACGATTCTCAATATACCCAGCATTGGCGTACACAAAACCGGTTAGAGTCCTGGACGACCTCAACTAAAGTATATTGATTGTCGTAAGCATTAGCGGTGCAAGTCTCAGGTTAAGACCATACACACCTACCCTGATGTCGGACTCCCATAGACACATAGTCATAATACCAATGGGATTCCGAGGGGTCTATCCAGAGCGAAGCTGTTTCCCGTACCATCGGTGAAACACAACCTCCTATCGCACTTGCATGAGTATCCAATACCCAAATATATGAGAACTATGCTGTTGTGCCCTCACAACACGCACAAGTGCAATACTAGTCTATTTCGCATTATCGATGTCCAGTCTCGATAATACTACGACTAGGGATATTTAATGATTAATCCTTCGTGGACTGATACTGTCTCATATCATCTCAATCCAGGAACTAATCATATGGACCTCTCTTCATTTATACATCTATGGTGATCTAATCACAAATGATGAGAGTGCAATTTCCTTGTCACATAGTTAATTTGTACAACAACACTATGATATGTACAAATAGTGACGCTATGGGTCATATTATCCAACATGAACCCATTCCAGTTTAAATGGCCCAACGAGTTCACATCTTATGACAAGGAGCCCAACTAAATCCAAATGATAATGTTCCGAACACAAGCACAAAGTGGCCCATCAACACTTAGAAGCCTTTGGCCCAATCGTCATGAAATACGTTCTTGTCCCAGTTTAAATGGCCCAACAAGCCCATATCCCATGACAAATGGTCCAAATGGATCCAAACGATGATGTTCCCAAGCACAAGCATGGAAGAAAGATAATGCAAACATAACGTAATAATTTCTACATAATGGCCCATCAACATTTCAGAAGCTTTGGGCCTAATAGTCATAAGGTACGAACTCGCCCCAGTTTAAATGGCCCAACAAGTCCGCATTTTTGACAATAGTCCAACTGCATCCAAATGAGGATGGTCCACAAGCACATACTCAAGGAAATAATTGTTACTTTAGCCAACCCGGTCTATGGGTGGGTTAGCAAGAGTATAGACAAAGGCTCTCACCGGCGAAGGATGGCCGACAACCAGGTTTCCCCACTCAAGGGTTCGAGCAACCAAGTGAGCGCACCCCTTTTTATACACTAAGGTACGTGCCAATGAGCTATGGTGTGTGACGGACTGTCAAATTGATTTCCCGTTGTAGATTCCCCAGAAGGAAGGTGGAGCGAGGCTCACTTAAATACCCAAGCCTCTTAGGCTCTTATCGCTTGGTGTCAGGATAAACAACGAGTCCTCCAAATTAGTCCATCACAAAAGGCTACGAGTAAATGGCTATCTAGGTGCTTTCACAGCTTTTCCTTCTAGAAAGGTAGTGAGTGAAGGAAGACACCAAACCATTACCTAGCCTTAAAATGCCTTTGATTAAACCCTCACTTTATCCACTATAGACACGGTCAATTAAAACATAAATCCAAACATCACAAGAAAATATTTCGGGGCCAATTCTCTATCCCCAGTGGAGTCGCCAGACTGTGGGAACACATGATCTGGGGCGACGCATGCTGTTCTAGGCTCGCGGCCTAGTCGGGAGTACGGAGTAGCCACGAGGGACTAAACCAGAGAGTAATGGAGTCGTCACCCGGTGTGAACCGGGAAAATGAGATTTAAGGCCGCACTCACCCCTCGCAAGGGAAGACCTCAAACCGTTGGGTTCGGAATGGTCCCTTACTTATGCCACTTGTAATGACAGGATTTATGTGATAATTTAATCAGGCTTAAGTAGCACTTATTTCCAAGAGTATCATGCTTCTAAATTCACAGGTACAAAATAAAACTTATACATACATTTCACATATATCTCACATCTAAGAACACATGCCTGAAAATACCTCAAAGTAACAATGAACATACAACTTCATTCAGCATATCATATTCATGAAAAAAAACACAAGCATATATAATAACAGAACAAGCATACATGTGAGCACTTTTCCAAGTGATACGTGGAATTGTATCCCAAGTACAGACCACATTACCGTCCATTCGGAATCGGCTACAGAATTTATGTCTGGGTTTCCATCTGATATATCACAAGAAATAATACTCCAAAGTCATCATGGCATAGGTATGTGAATCGTAATGCGTTAAATCAAGACTAAGGCAAATGACGCAACTAATGGAATAAACATGCTTTTCATTATTATGTGCACAAAGATAAAAATGACTATGTGTGGTTCCATAAAACAAATCATCTAAGAAACAATTATACATGGCATGTGATGAATATGTCTCAGTTCAGTGTGTTCGCGTTCGTGTAACGTTCGTAAATGCGTTCGAACGGTAAATAGAAGGTTCGCGTTCGTATGGCGTTTGGTAACGCGTTCGAACGGAAATGAAACAGAATGCTCACGTTCGTATGGCGTTTGTTAACGCATTCGAACGGAAATGAAACAGAATGCTCACGTTCGTATGGCGTTCGTGAACGTGTTCGAATGGAAATGAGACCTGATGCATGATAAGGCAAAATGCATGCGCGTTCGAGTTGCGTTCGTAAACGCGTTCGAACGGGAATAGACCTGATGCATGAAATGGGACGCAATACATAAACAACAAAATAAAGGGGCGCGGCGAAGTACTGCCGTAAATGTGGCCTTTTGGGGCTCTTGGTCTCTCAAAGAGAGGACCTTTAGACCAACATACTAAGCCCATGCGCGTCACATCACAACACATGAAATAAAGACAACAAAAGTGTAGGACTTCGTATGCCCAATTGAACGTACATTCAACCTAAACACACTTCGTCCAGCGCGGCGAAGTAGTGTCACAAAGGTGGCCTTTAGGGCTCTTCGTCTCTCAAATAGAGGACCTTTGGATTAACTCACTAAGCCCATGCGCTCGATCGCATCATACATACAAAAATAGAGCCAATCATATCAAAACCAAGTATGCCCGATTAAACACATCTTACATCCAATCCGAACACACATCAACCGGCGCGGCAAAGCATCGTGGTAAAGGGTTTTAACCCCTCCCCATAGGGGATCTTTCATTCCACTTACTAAGCCCATGCGCTTGATTGAACCATGCATAAAAAGATAAAGACAATAATATCAAACTAAGTATGCCCGATTGGACGTATCTTGCATCCAACCGAGCACACATCAACCGGCGCGGCAAAGCATCGTGGTAAAGGGCTTTAACCCCCCCATAGGGGATCTTTCATTCCACTTACTAAGCCCATGCGCTCGATTGAATCATGCATAAATAAACAACATACAGAATTCAAGTGACGAAAAATAAACAAAAGCAACACAAAACAAAAGAGGGTGCCGTTTACTCAAGCGGTAAGTGGAGTTGTGTCCCGAGTACTGATCATATTACCGTCCATTAGGAACCGGCTATGAAATTTATGTCCGGGTTTCCATCCGATATACCGCGAGAGTTGACACGCCTCTCATTTTATTCCACAGCCACAACATACTACATCTCATAATTCGTGCATATTTATCTACTCAAGGGCCACAACATACATTTCAACATGACAATCATGCAAGTAATATTTAATAAATAATACAAAAAAAAACGAGTGTGAAAGATACCCTCAGGTCTAACCTTTTTGCCAACTTTCAGGCTTGCGTTTCACGGACGTCGGAAGGGTACAGCTCCTCAACTTCTCCGGTTCACTGGTTTAGCGTCCTAGCTCACTGCTTTGCTGTTTTGCTTGCGGTTCGAACTTCGTTCTACTCCTGTTCGGCCTCTGTTTTGCTGCTCACTGCTCAGGCCACCTGTTTTGATGTTTCAATGAACTGTTCCAAGTTTGTGTGGGTTCTTAGTGCAGTTGTGTGTGATTATTTTTAAGATTATGAATGCAGTTTTATGTTACTATTTTTAAGGTTTTTAGGGACTGTTTTAAGAGGATTTGGGCTGCTGTTTTAAGGTGATTCAAGGGCTGTTTAGGCGTGTTTTAGGGGGTGTTTCAGTGATTGTAAGGGCTGTATGGGGGGATGTGTTCTTGGTGAAGGTGGGGAGTGTTTTGATTCGGCTAAGGAGGGTTATTGCTTGTGGTGGTCTCGACTTTGAAGGATTTTGGTGTTCTGGATTCGGCTAAGGGTGAGTTTGGTTTGTTTTGGATTCGGGTATGAAGGATAGTTGCTTGTGGTGGATTCGGCTATGGAGGAGATGGTTAGGGCTCTTTGTTCTCTTTTTGTGTATATGTCAAGTGTTTTTTTTTGTCTTGGGCGTGTATTAGAGAGAGTGGAGAGATGGTGTGGCTAGGTTAATGCATGTTTATATAGAAGAGAGTTAGGGTTTTCCCTTGTCTCACAAGGAAGAGATCTAGTTTCCAAATTAGGAGTCCTAAGGATGGTATACACAAGATTGAGGAGGGACAAAATATTTTAAATTAGGAAGTCAACTATTTTAAATTGGTAGATGTCTTGTTAGATTAGGAAGTCAAATATATGATTGGCTTTAATTGGTTAGGATTGATTTTAATTAGGTATATCTTCTTTTTAGTTTTAGTATATAATATATTCAAATTATTTAAATTAGGCATGATTTTAGTTTAAGTTTGGTAAATGTTTTATTTAATTGGTAAATGGTTTAAATATTTTATTTAATGTTTAATGTTTAAATTAATATTTATTTATTTAATTTGGGATGTGTTTTATGGGCTTTGGGGAGCTAAATGGGCTGGGGTGTGAGGCTAGCAGCAAAACCAGAATTACCGACATCGTTCGAACGCTTCCTCGAACGCAACACGAACGCCCGTAATATGTTTTCCGTTCGAACGCATACACTAACGCAGCACGAACGAAAACAGTGAACCTTGTTTATTCTGAATTTCCCCTTTCGATATCCGTTTCCCGCGGCTTTCGTGACTCAAAAGGTAGTGCCTCCAAATGAGACTCATCATCGGGTTTCACATACAAAAATACAATGCCTACAACATGTCCAACACATTTTGATTAAAATCAAACCCAATATACATGCTACTGTCTCGGCCAAGGGTGGGGATTTGTGTCCGATTCGAATTCAATCCAATTAATTCCACAATCGACATTAAATCACATTCCCGAATGATTCTAACTCATCCAATGAATCAAAAATAAAAAAAATCCAAGACATTAGGGCTATGTCACCATTCGGCCAACACAAGCATTTTGGGAAAAATTTGTTCCAAACCATTTTCATGAAATTGATCCAATCAATATTCAATTAAATATCAATTAAGCATATTCATTCATCCAATTTCATAAAATCATGCTAAAAATCAATTTACCCAAATTTTAAGCCCTAAACTTTTCATGCTCAAACCTTGCTCTAGATGCCATTGTTGGTTTCTATTAAGGTCCCAAGATCAAGAATAAGCATGAAACATGTGCGAATACAAATCGAAGAAGTTGCGGAATACTCACATCAATCGGTTGAGCGACGTAGAGGCAACAAAATCTGATTTTCCTCGGCAGTGGACAGGTTCGGCAGTGGCAGATCTGTAGCCCTCCATATTCGATTTTTAAGCTCCTCGAACAAGCTCCAAGCTTCGTCGAACGATTCCCGGCTCATGGGTGGACTTCCCTATCACCTTCGCATGTCTCATAAGTGTGCTAGCACTTGTGATTTTGCCACAAAATCCCACTCTAGTGCTTCCACTGCTCACGTTTTTGTTGAAAACCAGTAAGCTTTTTACAGCCCCTTGGGCGTGTGTTGTAGAGAGAAAGAGAGAAGGAGAGATTGTATTGAATTGGTTGGAAAAGTGTATATCAAACACTTATATATTTTCCAAAAATAAATAAATGAATTACCACATTTTTTGCTTCAAAAAAGTCAAACGGAAAAGCCTTCCAACAACTCCAACAACTACCATCAATCAATCAATCACATCAATCAATCAAAGTGACATGATTTGACGCTTGATGTGACTAGCAATTTGACGCTTGATTTGACTTGCGTGCCGCACTCGAATTCGAAATGCGAATGCGCTCGCAAATAATCTCGGGCTCGGGTTCGCTAATTCATAATTAACGAATTTTCCATTGCGTCGTAATTAAATGATTACGCCTAGCAAAATCACTATTCACGTCGCTAACGAATTAATTCTAAATTAACTCGTTCGCCAGAATTAAAATCTAATTTTAATTCCGCGTCGAAATCCAATTTCGTTTAATATATCAAATATATTAATTTCTCGATTAATTCCAAATTATTCGTTATCTCTCTTTTAATGATATTTTATCCCAGATAAAATATCTCTACAATTAATCCCAGATTATTTTTCTCTCTCTTCTAATTAATCCCAGATTAATTTAGAGTGCGAGTCATACGTCATCGGTGAATCTTTGGGAAGCGACCCATGAGATCCCCGGATATGTTGGCAGTAAATTCGGTAGTCGGACTATCCGAACATGTAAGTACCTCGTACTACGTTTATACCGATTTACAAGACAAGGTTGGCCTCTAGCAAAGCGCCATGCCTACCCAATTCTCCGGAAATATCCTTACAGGAATAAAGGATCTGTATCAGGCGTAGTATACATAGTATTGCGTATTTCTGTCCAATATCGGATGATCACGTGCTAGGCTTGGGGCTGGAATTGTGTCTGCCCCGTACAAAGCACATGTCGGATGTCTGGTGACTAGTCTCTATAATCGGATAAACATGACCGTGTCATTTTATCCCGATAGCTGTAATATTTAAGAGAACCAGTCCCGTATCCTACGTGACCATCATCTCCATATGACTGGAGTGACACTTCCGTCTTGACATCACACCCAACACACTACGATTCTCAATATACCCAGCATTGGCGTACTCAGAACCTGTTAAAGCCCTAGACGACCGCAACCAAAATATATTGATTGTCGCAAGTATTAGCGGTGCAAGTCTTAGGTTAAGACCAAATACACCTACCCTGATTTCGGACTTCCATAGACACATAGTCATACTACCAATGGAATTCTGAGGGGGTCTATCCAGAGCGAAGCTGTTTCCCGTACCATCGGTAAAACACAACCTCCTATTACACTTGCATGAGTATCCTATACCCAAATATATGAGAACTATGTCGTTGTGCCCTCACAACGCGCACAAGTGTAATACTAGTCTTTTACGTATTTATTGATGTCCAATCTCGATAATACTCTGACTAGGGATATTTAATGATTTATCCTACGTGGACTGATACTGTCTCATATCATTCTCCGTCAAGGAACAAATCATAGGGACCTCTCATCATTTATACATCTAGGTGATCTAATCACAAATGATAAGAGAGCAATCTCCTTTGTCATATAGTTAATTTGTACAACAACACTATGATCTGTACAAATAGTGACGCTATGGGTCATAATTGTCCAACACCGATGCCTCGATCTGTTTGAGATGTCTCAATATATATGTCCTTATTTATTGAGGATCTAAAGTATCTG